>PVHP010020946.1:0-30006 GCA_004024765.1 Zapus hudsonius | reverse complement strand
ATAAAATGAATATCCATTGCTTTACTCACTTTTTGAACCTGACTATATTCATCTTTATTGGATGGTATGTGTTCTGTGGCTAGATCTGAGCATGTTGACTCCAGCGTGTTTTTGTAAGACTGATCATCTATTCTGGATTACACGTGCCTTTTTATTCCCTTACTCTTGAATGTTCAGGTTGACGACAGAGCCCTATGACTCGCATCCTTATCTCTTTGGCCTTTATTCCATACACAATGGGGTTCATGGTTGGTGGCACCAGCAGATAAAGATTTGCCAGGAGGATAAGAGTGTATCTGGGCACATGGTGACCAAAACGATGTGTAAAGAAGGAAAAGAAAGCTAGAGTGTAGAATATCAAGATGACACATATGTGAGCTCCACATGTCCCAAAGGCCTTGGTCCTGGCCTCCCTTGATGGCAGCCGGAACACTGTTCTCAAGATCAGCCAGTAGGAGACAGAGATGAGGACAAAGTCCAGCCCTGTGGTGAGGAGAGCTGCAGAGAGCCCATAAACACTGTTGAGCACGATGCTGTTACAGGCCAGCTTGGCAATGCCCATGTTCTCACAGTATGTGTGGTGGATGACATTGCTCCGACAGAAGTCCAGTCGGAGAATAAGCAGCACTCCAGGGATGACAACAACAAGACTTCGAGCCACCAGGGCCATGCCCACCTTGACCATGAGAGAGCCTGTGAGCAGAGTTGCATAATGCAGGGGTGAGCAGATGGCCACATACCGATCAAAAGCCATGGCCAGTAACACAGCAGATTCAGAGAGGAACAGAGCGTGAACAAAAAACATCTGGGTGAGGCAGGCGGGAAAGGAGGATGGGGAGGGTCCCAGCCAGAAAATGAGTAGCATTTTGGGTACTGTGACTGTACAAAGGAAGATGTCATTGAATGCCAGCATAGCCAGGAAGACATACATGGGTTCATGGAGGCTCCGATCCCAGGCTACAACTGCTATAACTAACCCATTGCCTACCACAGCCAAAAGGTACATGAAGCTGAAAGGGATGGAGATCCAAACTTGGAAATCTTCTAATCCAGGGACACCCGTTAATAGAAAGGAAGTGAGCTCAGTAGGTGTGGAGTTGAGGACTGAAAAAATAGATGGTGGAAAAGGTTAGTAAATGAAATCAGAAAATATCTAGTGTAAAAAAAACACAGAAGAATTTCTTGATACTACTCGTATCTAATGCTTACTTTTGGCCTAAGAAAAGGGTGAGAATCGTGATGACCATAGTCTTGGATAAGTTATTAAATGAATGATTTGTGGCAATTACCTTCTCTTTCATAGGACATTTTTATCATGAAAAGTGTGCATCAGAAAACTTGAGAGTTGACTTTCTTATTTTTTACAAATGATGTCTATTTTGATAACCAAATAAGTCATGCATATGTTATTGTACTTTTAATCTATATAGCCATATATATTTCTTTTCTCATTAAATGACTACAACAGTATTTTTTCTTTTTCTTTTTTCATATAAGTACTAGAAGACTGGAGAGAATACCTCATTTTTTTTTCCTGTGGAACAATTGAATGAAAGAAGCAAAAAAAAAAAGTTGATTATTTGATACACAACTGAAAACAGCAAGAAACTTCCAACTCCAACTATTTTCCAGTCTCAAATTGTGGAGTTTGTACTCTTGGCCTAATTGTTCTACAAGGAAGCATGTCATTCTCTTGTCTCTCATCTACGTTCTTGAAAACAAAAATTCAATTAACATGAACTTTAAAGCTCTGTGCAATCATAATGTTATTCATATTCAAATGAGCACTATCTCACAAGATCAGGGCAGGGAAACAACCCCAAAATACAGTACATTCCCAATAATAAAATGATAATAAAATAATAAAATCATAGAAAACATGAAGGCCCATATTGTCCAATCCCTAGAAGCACTGAAGAGGCTTCCCAAAGAGCAGAGTGATGTCCAATTTTAAGATTTAATGGGAGAACAAGATGAAAGTTTACCATTTTGCACTAATAATTCTCATTTTTAGATCACCAAACAATATTTTAAATTGAAGATATGATTTCTATGAAATCAACTCACCTACAGAATCATTCTTTTTCCTGTTTTATGAAAAATTAATTGTTCAAGTTGGAAACGAAACTAGAAACATAACAAAATCAAAATACATCTTTATGAATGCATTTTGACTGTAACTCAGGCTTGCTAAGCGGCAGATAATGTATGCTACCCATGTTGAAACTCACATACAAAGTACATAGAAAATAATTCTTTCTTTAAAGGCATCAGTTGTCCCTTACCTTAACTGAAATCTTTTTTTTTTCCTCAAAAATACCAACCTTTACCAAAGAAGCAGGGCATGTCATCCACACATATTCTGTATTTATCCTACCCTTTTCTCCTCTCTCTCCTTTCACTCTTGATCTCTCTTTTCTTTTCCTACTTCTACCTCATTCTTCATGCATCTTCCCCCTCTCCTTTCCCCTCTTCTCTCTCTCCTACACTTCCTCTTTGCTGATATAAGGAAGAAAAATACAAATTATCAGGTGCAAGGGCAGAAACACAGCATTGATGAAAATTACCTGAAATTTACTTGAATGTCTATTGCTAACATTATATAATCATATCTACAATCTCAATAGACACGTGATATGTGAAATTTGTTAAATTTATCTTGCTATCTTCTATCATAGCCTGCCTTTACTGTGTAAAAATCACGAAGAAAATATCAGATATTTAAACATAAGACAACATATCAGCCCAGGATGTGGTAATAAAGAGAAATAGCAAAGGGTAATAATGAATAATGATAAAGATAATAATAAAATTATTATTAATATTTTCTAAGGCTTAAACCTTACATGAATCATTCAGTTTATTTGTCACAACTGCTATACTTGGTACCTATTATGTTTTCCCAATTTCACCCAGGCACTGAGGGATTAAATGTTCCTGCATCATGGCGGATACACAAAGCTTGCTTTAATATCCAGAGATGCTGAAGTGTTCTAATTTACCTTTTAGATGCATGGCTTTTCTAAATCATTGGGAACATACAGATGTTGACTTTGAATTTCCTATTTGTATCTATTATTGTGTGATTCCCAGGGCTTAGCTGAAACACCATGCCTTGCTTGTGAAGACTCTGAGAGGGGTGTATATATACTCATATGCACTGTGCATTTTGATATTTTTAACAGCACCTCAGGGAATTGCCTCTTGGTGTGAGGTCCTTTGAGAATCTCGTGTGCTAAGTGAAGACTGTCACAAGTGAGACCAGATAGTTGTACTTATCATCTGACTCAATCATGCATTTGAAACTTATGAAATATTAATGATGATTGGTGGTGTTATTTTTATTTTATTTTGAACTCCATAATTTTTCCCTTCCCAGATCAGATCTCTGAGCATGTGCATTTTTTCACATTATTGTGACCTTGACACTTAGGCTGCATAGAACAATGTAAGACTACCTGTTCATGTCTCTTCTAAAGGTAACGCCTCCTGTGAAAAAGCCAAGCTCTTCAAGTTATTTTAAAAATTATTACAATAAATTATTATCCATTCATGTGATTTCTTTTGACTTGCTATGAAAAAAGTGTAAGAATGTATTTGTAGAGCTCTTACTTTTTACGTTGCCTGCTATTTTTGGTTTTCCTTCTCCTTTTCCTGTATTTTGCCCTTTTGCCCCACCCCTCCCTCTCTTATGTCCTGACCCCCCCCTCTCTCTCTCTCCCTCTCCCTGGTATGTGCATCTCTTCTGTGTTTCCCCCTTACCCTCTCTACTGATGTCTTTCCATCTTCCTCTTCCTCTCTCCATCTCTATGCCCATTATAATAAACTGTTGAATTTTAATAAAACAACTCCTACAACAGAGAAGAACAGACAGATTAAATATGAGTGCTGCTCTCACTGCTAGCCAGAGAACCTTCTTCAGAGAGATGATGGTAGACACCGAGGAGATCCAATACTCATCTTAACAGAAAATCAGAGATTGCAGAGAGCTCAACACTAAAGTAGATTTATATAATTTGCCCATAAAGCTCAGGGAACATTGAAGAATAGGAGACAGGATGATTGTAAGAGCTACACAATGGGAAGGAATATCCTGAGGCACTTCCCCACCCAATGACCCCCACAGTGAATACCAATAACCCCACTGAGGAGGGCCTTCAGTGGAATGGAGGTGGGGTATATGAATTATAATAGTATAACCCATTGAGAATATGACCAATATGGTCATATAGTAAACTTCACAATCAATAAATTAAAAATTAAATTGAAAAGAAGGATAAAATCCACAAATTCCAAAGGATATCATTTTATAGCTGCCCAGATTTATGGGAACTCTATTTTTTATTTTCTTTATTTGTACACACACACATATATATATATATATATATATATATATATATATATATATATATATATATATATATATATATATATATATCAAGATGTGCAGTATCATGTGTCATTATTGAAAACCCTTTAAAAACAGGATGATACACCCCTTTATTCATAAGATATTCTCCCCCACCATGGTTCTTACAATCTTTCTGCCACCACTTCAGCAAATTTTCCTGAGTCATGAAGGTGAGTTTTAAGTTTGCTTAATTATTTAGTACTTAAGAGTCTTTGAATTTGTGTTTTGGACTACTTTGGGCATCCTTGGTGTCTATCTCCATTATCCTTCTATAGGATATCTGACCTGCTGTGGAGGTAGCTCTTGTTCATCATGCCTCTTCCTTAAAGGTTTTGTTAGGGCTCTAGATGGTGAGTTAGGGGTAGTTCATCTTCTGCTTGGGTGTCTCCCATCATCTCAGGTCCTGTTGGTGGAATTTGGTTGTCCATGGTTCTCATTGCTTTCTGAAAAATACAAACAGAATCTCCAACAGAGAGTGAGATAAGTATTGGTTAAATAAGACAAGTATTGCTTAATTGGTGAAATTGTAAATGGTATGGCCTTTCTATAGACCTATGGTTAGTGGTGACTCCCCTTGGATGATCTGGTTTTTTATATCCATACAAAGTTGCCTTGGATACCCATACCAATTAAGTGTTCCTTGCCACTGAGCGGATCTCATAGCCAATAATCCAATAAACCAACTGTTGATTACCCACCTAGTTTGAGCACCAATATTATGGATTTAGATTGATGTATATCTCCCTCCTCTCTTCCATCCATCCAATCTCCCAATTCCTTCCATTCCTTTTGTCTATCTCCTGGATCTCATGTCAGTTTTGCTTACTGTTCAAGTTTAACCTGATTAGGAACCGCAGATGAGAATATGCAGTGTTTGTCTCTGTGTTCTTGTGTGAGTTCACTAAGTATGATCTGTTCCAAGCCTGTCCACTGTTCTTGGAATTTTATTATATCATTTTTGCTTACTGCTGAGTATAATTTCATGGTGTAAATATACCACATTTTTTATATCCACTCATCCAAAGATGGGCATTTAGGTTGTTTCCAATTCCTTCCTATTATGAATTGAGCCACTATAAACATTTTTATGCAGATGTCTCTGTGCTGAAACGAGGAGTCCTAAGGTTAGATGCCCAGCAGAAGGATAGATAGATCCACTGTTAACCCTATATCCATCCTATTCAGGTGCCTGCACAGCTTTCTATAGTAATTGTACAAGTTTGCATTCTTACCATCAGTGAAAAAGGGTTCCTTTTTCCTCACATCCTCGCCAACATCTATTATTGGTGATTTTTAAATGATTGCTATTGTGTCTTGAATGAGGTAGATCTCTCCATCTTTTCACATTATCCTCCATTTCCTTCTTGAGTGTTTTTATGTTTTCATTTTAGAAGTCTTTCACATCCTTGGTTAGTGTTATTCCAAGGCATTTGAATTTTTTTTTGATGCTATTGAAAACAGGAATGTTTCACTGATGGCTTCTTCTGTATGCACATCATTTGCATACAGAAAAGATTTGTGTTTGTTAATTTTGTATCCTGCCACTTTACCGAAGATTTAATCACCTTCACTAGTTTACTGGTACTGATATTCAGGTCTGTTATATATAGGATAATATGATCTGCAAAAGGGGATATTTTTACTTCTTCCTTTCCAATTTGTATCCATTTTATGTCTTTATCCTGTCTTATTACTTGGGCTAGAACTTCAAGTACTGTGCTGAAGAGCAGTGGTGACAGTGGGCACCCCTATCTTATTCCTGAATTTAGTGGAAACTCCTTGAGCCTATCCCCATTGAATATGATTTGGGCTTTAAGAGTTTTGCATGTGGCCTTTATTATGTTGAGGTACAAGACCTCTATTCCAAGTCTCTCAAATGTTTTGGTCATGAAGTGATGTTGGATTTTGTCAAAAGCTTCCTGTGTTTTTGTGGTTGTTTATTAATATGGTGTATTATGCTGACCAATTTCCATATGTTGAACTAACCTTGCATCACTGGGATGAAACCTACCTGGTCAAGGTGAAAAATAGTTTTGATATGTTTGGATTCAGTCTGCATGGATTTTATTCAGAATTTTTGCATCTAAGTTCCTTAGGGATATAGGTCTACAGTTTTCCTTTGTAGTTTTATCTTTGCCAGGTTTTGGTATTAGAGTGATGCAAGCTTCATAGAAGGAATTTAGAAGTATTCTCTAGTCTCCAATTATAAAAAAAAGATTCAGGAAGAGTGGTTTCAGTTCTGTGATGAAGGTTTGGTAGAATTCATATGATAATCCATCAGGATATGGACTTTTCCTGCCAGTGAGGATTTTTGATTACATTTTCAATTTCCATGGATGATAGGTTTATTTAGGAGATTTATCTTCTCTGGGTTAATTTTGATAGGCGGTGGGTGTCCAGGGATTCATCTACTTTTCTTAGATTTCTAATTTTGTGGAGAAGATGTTTTTGAAATATGTCCTGATGATTCTTCCACTTTCATTGGTGTCTGTTATGATCTCTACCTTTCATTTCTGATTTTGTTGATTTGGGCCTTCTCTTTTTTCCATTTGGTTAGATTAGCCAGGGTTTTGTTGATCTTGTTTATTTTTATTTTTTTAAAGAACTAGCACTTTGTTCATCAATTTAAAAAATTTTTTGCTTAATTTGTAATTCATTGATCTCCACTCTGATCTTAATTATTTCTTTTCATTTTAATCTCATAGGGTTGGATTGCTGTAATTTTTCCAATGCCTTTAGCTGGATGGTTAGGTTATTAATTTGAAATCTCTCTGTTTTGTAATGAAGGCATTCAGTGCAATCAATTTTACCTGTAGCCTTCATTGTATCCCATAAGTTTTGGTATGCTGTATTTTCATTATCATTTAGTTCAAGAAAGTTTTCAATTTCCTTTTTTAGTTTCTTCATTGTTTAATAGCATATTGTTCAGTCTCCAATAGTTGATGTATTTTCTGTTTTTTCTCCCATTGTTTATTTCCAGTTTTAATGCATTCTGATCCAATATGAAGCAGGGTGTGATATCAAACTTCTTGAATTTACTGAGGCATGTTTTATGTTCTAATATGTGGTCTCCTTTGGAGAAGGTTCCATGAGCTGCTTACAAGAATGTATATTTTGTAGAGTTAGGATGCAATGTTTGTATATGTCTATTAGTTCTAGTTGATCTATGATGTTGTTAATTTCTATTATTTCCCTGCTGATCTTCTGTTTGGTTGATCAGTCTATAGATGATAGTGGTGTATTAAAGTCTACAACCATGATGGAATTGGAGTTATCTTTGTTTTCTTTTCTTTTCTTTCTTTCTTTCTTTCTTTTTTTTTTTTGGCCTTATGAAATGTGGTGCACCTGTATTTGGTGCATGCATGTTTATGATAATGATATCCTCTTATTAGATTGGTCCCTTGATGAGTAAGAAGTGTCCTTGACTGTCCTTTTTAATTGATTTTAATTTAAAGTTTATTTTGTCAGATACTACTGTAGCAACCCCTGCTTGTTTTCATTTCCGTTTGCTTGGAAGATCATTTTGCTTCCTTTTACCCTGAGGAGGTTCCTGTCTTTAGAGGTGAGGTGAGTTTCTTGGAGGCAACAGATGGAAGAGCTCATTTTTCTGAACCGCCCTGCTATCCTGTGTCATTTTATGGAAGAATTAAGACTGTTAATATTCAAAGTTATAACTGTGAGGCTTGACTCAATCCCTGCCATGGTGAAGGATTTATGGGAATTGATGCCTTTCCTGTTCTTTTGTCCCCTCTAGGCTTGATTAGCATGCCCAACCTCTAGATGACTTTTGGGGTTGGTTGCTTGACTCTTCTGTGTGGAATATTTCATGGAGAATTCTCTGTAGGGTCAGTTTTTGTCCATATAGTTGTAGAGCTTTTACCATGGAATGTTTTCTTTTTCCATGTAGTATAAGAGATACTTTCACTGGGTAAATTAGTTTGATTTGAAAACCATAGTGATTTAGGCTTTGAAATACTCCATTTCAAGCCCTTCTGACCTGCATGGTTTCCATGGCGAAGTTTGATATAACTCGGATTGGTATGCCTTTATGTGTGATTTTTTTTGTTGTTGTTTTGTTTTTTGGTTCTTCTTTAACCCTCTCTTTGTTTTCAATGTTTAGGGTTTTTACTGTAATCTGTCTTGGGTATTTTCTTCTTTCATCCTGGTTGTTTGGTTTTCTGTGTGCTTCCTTTATCTGAATAGGACTCTCTTTCACTAGTCTGGGGAAATTTTCTTCAATAATTTTGTTGAAAATGTTCTCTATGCCTTTGGCCTAGAATTCTTCCCCCTCTGATATCGCCATGATCTAGAGGTTTGGTCTCAAAAGGATATTCCAAAGTGTACATATTTTGGGAGTATTATATATTCCCTCATATTTTGTTGACACGTTTTTTTTGAACTTATCCAAGTTTTTGCTTTCCCTATGAATCTCTTCTGTTTTTTCTTCCACATCTGAGGTTCTCACTTCCTAATTATTGACTCCAGTGGTGAGGAATTCCAGAGAGGTTTTTAATAGCTCTATTTGATTTTTGTTTTCTGACAAACCTTTTTGTAATGTTTTTCTCTATATTGAATTGCATTTTCATTTCAATGTTTGACTTAATGATTTCTGGTAATCATTCTTCTATTTGCTTATATCTTCACTTAGTTTGGCCAGCTGATTCTTGAGTTCTTCTGCTTGCTGGCTTGCCTTTAGTTCACTCACTGATCTATCAAAGTCTGTCTGTTTCTCTCCTCCATTGAGTTAAGACTTGTGGCAAAGCTTATAACCCAATTCTATACCCTTTCTAAATGATTTTCCATTTTTGCTTCCATTTCTGCCATTGATCTTATCATAGACTCCTTGCTAGTAGATCCTGGGCATAATGCCATCTCATCCTGGGATTGCATCTGAACTCTCTTTTTCATAATTCCACTCAATTAGCACTCAATTGCAGTGGGCTAGTACTACAGCTTGTGATAAACAGGCTAATTTGTGTGGTATGCTTGGGTTTTTCATGGGTTTATAATTATATGAGAAGTTCTAAGGAGTGCAGATTGGTGCTGGGTTGATTTGAACCATGGTATGCAGTGTTTGGAATGATGGGGAGCACTCTTGGTGATGCCCTGCATAGTTCTGTTGGATGAGGAGCAAAGCACATTCAACCAATAAGGAAGTGATTAGCTCTTGGTTGTGGGTGCTGGTAAAGGAGATTTGCCCACTGTATTAAAGCAGATTTCTCCACTAGCCCTTAGGGGAAGGATCCTTAGTAATGGACTTCTCCCTTCTGTTGGGGATAATGTCTGGCAAAGGAGCTGATGGTGCCCTGATGGGGGCCAGTGAGGGTGGAGGTGCTTGCTTTGGCAGCTGGGATAGAGAACACACTCAGTTCTGCTAGGCAGGGTTAGGGGTGTGCTTAGGCTGCACTATGTTCAATGGTGAGGGTGGGGCACACACTTTGTTTCATGGGCATGGGTGTGATGCACACCTGGTTCTGTGGTGAGGGACTGGGTAGGGGTATATGGTCTTGATTCAGCAGGCAGGGGAGAGTTCAGTTTGCTCAGCAGGGTTAGAGGTACACTCAGATTGCACTCTGTTCACCAATAGGAGCAGGGCATGCACTCAGTTTCATAGCAGGGATGGGGTGAATGCTAGGTTCTGTGGGTAGGGGTTGGGTAGGGACAGGATGAGCCCTGAGGTGTTCAATTCCACCTTGTCATGGGACATGCACTTGGTTCTGCCTCGGGACAGGGTGCACATTTAATTCTGGGGGGGTCTAAGACTGGTGCAGAGGCCAGGGTTGGTGGGAGTCTGGGCACTTGTATGTGGCCGTGGTAGAGGCCAGCCAGTAGTATGGGACCACAGACCAGGTGGGAGCTGGGAGAGGTTGGGTTGTACAGACTGAGCAGTGAAAGGAGCTGGTGGGGTAGGGGTGGTGTGACTGCAGCGTGAGTCCATGGCCTGGATCCAGGCTAGTATTCCAAACCTTTTCCCAGTGGGTCCTACAGCAGTGGTGTGGCAGCTACTCTGCCATGTTCATCCAGAAGTCTCAGAACTCTATTCGTAAAGTGGCCTAAAATATCCCTGTGGTATTTTTTACTTAATTTTGATATGGAAACTTAAAAGACAATGAGAACCATATATTCCAATGATCGTAACTGTACCCAAAATATATATTGCCAATATGGTTAGTGAAAGTTATTTATGGGTATGTGTTGTTACTGTTGAGTGGGTTATATAAGAACTAACTTTGAAATTCTCGCCTTTTTGAAGTTCTCCAATCATTACTCCAACATAAATATTAAAATTTATATCAAGGTCAGCATATTGATTCATGCTTATGTATTAGTATTACGCATGTAAACTCATGCTTTAGCCATTTCTCCACACAGCAATATTGGAATTTCATTGAGAGAACGAGAGTGAATGAATGAATATGGTCACACCAGGGCCACCTGTCTCTGGAAATGAACTCTAGACAAATGCATCACCATGTACATCCTACTCTTTGTGAGTACTGAGGAATCGAACAAGGGCCATCAGGCTTTGTAAGCAAGCACCTTTAACTCTTGAGATATCTCTCCAGCTCTGGGGCAAGGTTTTAATTTTGTGCTCTTCTACTTTAGAATTAATCAAGTTTATTTTAACACCTTTAAATCCCCAATACTTTGAAGGCTTTTTATTTTTATTCTTGCCTTTGCTATATTTCAGACAATTTCAGAGACAAATAATAAACTCAAGTGAAATAAAAAATATTTCACATATATGAAGTTAAAAATAAAACGGGCATTCTTTACACATGCACTCAAAAGTACTTCTAATTCTCAAATGTAGATTTTAAGCAACTAATTTATTGAACAATTTTAAATTTAAAGAAAATTTAAGAACGAGGAGTTTCACAAAGAAATGGGCAACTGAAGATGGCAAAACCTCAGTCAGTCAACAGAATTCTGTCTTACTCATATCTTCATGTAATTCCATTAAAATTCCTTAGTGCATATTAATTTTGCAAATTAATGAGTTTTATTATTATAGTTCTGTTCAAGTACATCATATTCTCAGACCACCCCATTAGTGTCCCCTCTTCCACTCCCCCTCCTGCTAGCACCCTTCCTCTTGACAAATAGTCCCTCTATTTTCATGTCTTATAAGTGTGCGTGTATGTATGTGGGTCTATCTACACTCTGTCTTCTATCTCTATCTTTCTATATGTCAAATACAATCTGCCCATCTATATATCTATCTCTACATACTATGTATTATTTATATATGTATGCCTGTATGTATGTATGTATGTATGTATGTATGTATGTATATACATGTATACCTGCTTGAGAAAACGTATGTTTTTTATGGGTCTGGCTTGTTTGGGTGAATATTATGATCTCTAACACCATTTATTTTCTTGAAATTTGCATAATTTCATTTATCTATGTTTCTGAATAATAATTCACTTTGTTCTAAGTACTTACTATACCTTCTTGATTCGTTTATCTGTTGATGAACACCTAGGCTGGTTCCTAACTTGCCTATAGTGAAGAGGGTTGAAATCACTAAAGATGAGCAGGCAACTCTGACGTGTACTAACTAAGATTTTTCTGTAAATATTCTCAGAATTTTGAGACAACTGAAAGCATCTCCTACAAAATCAGGAATTAGATAAGGATATACATTCTATACATATTAGAGAAATGAAGCACAAGAAAACATGGAAGGAATGATTTGAATATGCTTCACAGTGATATATTTAAACATCAAAAAAGTTCCTCAGAGGACTGAGGATATAGCTCAATAAGTAAAGTGCTTGCATACAATCACAATGGCCTGAATTTGGTAAGAGAACACACATTTTTTTTAAAAAATCAGGCATAGTACACAATTATTGATTTTTACATGAGAGTAATGAAATTTTTTATAGGGATTCTTTCTTCTGGGAAAGGTGTGGGAATGAGGGCAATAAACAATGAGTATCATTGGGAAAAATGATTTAGTGTTCCAAAGTACAACTGGTTGACTATAATGAAAACAGTGTATTATATATTTCAAAATGGCTAGAGAAGATTTTGAATATTCTTACCACAAACAGAAGATAAATAAAAATGAATTTGTTTTCCTGATTTATCATGACACATTGTGTATTTGTAGTGAAGTATAGCATTGTGCCCCTTAAATAGATACAATTATTATAATAATTAATATATAAAACCATCATATTTCTTCAACACTACAAAAATTCACACATATATATATACACTTATATATGAGCATAAAAGCAACCTTCTCAAAATACATTTAATTATAAAATTAGAATTTAATATCCCAGAAAGCTATAAATTTTAAATGATGTTAAACTCCCCACTGACTATTTCAGTAGCTTACCCAATATTCGGGTTCTTATCTCCCTGGTTTTAATGCAGTACACCACAGGGTTGAGAACAGGAGGGACCAGCAGGTATACATAACCCATTGTAATGTGCACCACAGCTGGAACATGTTCTCCGAACCGATGGATAACAGACACCCCCAGCATAGGGACATAGACCAGCAGCACAGCACAGATGTGGGAGGCACAAGTATTGAGAGCTTTGAATTGTTCTACCCGGGAGGCAATGCCCAGGACAGTGGACAGGATCTTCACATAAGACAACAGGATCAATAACGAGTCAAAGACAAAGGTGATAACAACACCAATGAGGCCGTACATGCTGTTAATGCGGTGGTCAGAACAGGAGAGCTTGATGACGTCTGGGTGCAGGCAGTAGGAGTGGGACAGCACGTTTGCCTCACAAAATCTCAGTCTTTTAATAAGTAATACTACTGGGATTATAATAACAACAGCCCGAGTTAAAAATCCCCCAAGTATCTTGGCAATAGTTTCATTTGTCAAAATCATCGTGTACCTGAGTGGGTTGGATATGGCCACATAACGGTCAAAAGCCATGGTGAGTAGGATGCCTGATTCCATGAGGGAGAAAACATGGATGAAGAACATCTGAGTGAGACAGGCATCAAAGCTTATTTCACGAATATTGAACCAAAATAGCTTAAAAACAGTGGGTAAGGTGGTGACACAGATTCCCAAGTCACTGGCAGCCAATGCAGAGAGAAAGATGTACATGGGTGTGTGAAGTGAGGGTTCCTCCCTAACAACCACTAAGATGACACTGTTCCCCATAAGACCAATGGCATACAGGAAACAGAACAGAATGGAAATCAATGGATATGAGTCCTCCAGGCCAGGAAATCCAGTCAGAAGGAAGGGTCCATAGGTACTGATGTTGAAAAGCACCATGGTCTTTGAATTGGAGTGTTTTGGTCAATGATCTCTTTAGAGTAAGCAAAATATGGTTTCACCATCACCATGATCCTTAATTTCTGCATCTAGAATATAAGCTTATAAGAGTTGATCAATAAATATTCTTCATTTTGTTTTTTTTTCTATAGTCAAAGATAAATAGAAATGATTCAAGTAATGCCCTTTTAGTCATCAAAATACGGGCACATATCAGTGGTTTTATTTTCACTTAGAAGATATATTTTATTAAGTCATGCAATACATATTGTGTCCTAGAGCAGATTTTACATTTTAATAGAAAATGTGGTTGTGGGATGGGAGAGACAGCACAACTGTTAAGTGCAATTCCTGAGCAAGCTTAGAGACCTAATTGGTTCCTAAGTTCACACAAGTCTGCATCTCCCAGAACCCACATAAAGAACAGAGCATGACCCCAGTCCCAGAGCATAGCAGAGATCTGGGTATCCCTGGAGCTCATGAAAAATTATAAGTACTGATTCTTAGGGATCACTATGGAAGAGGAGGCAGAATGTTTACAGCCACAGAGTGGGGAGAGTATTCTCAGTCATCATTCCCAGGATGCATATGTGGTGCACTCATGAAACCACAGTGAAAACGACTGATAATACCACTTAGCAGGGCCCTCAGTGGAATGAGGGTGCAGGAGAGGGAACCCAGGAGAATAACCTGAACATTATATGTCCAATGTGCAATATGTTAATACAATAAAGTTTTCAATGACAAAAGTAAAAATAGTGGGCTGGAGAGATGGCTAAGTGGTTAAGGCACTTGCCTCCAGTGCCTAAGGCCCCTGGTTCAATTCCCCAGGACCCACATAAGCCAGACCCACAAGGTGGTGGCCCTGGTGCGCGCTCTCCCTCTCTCTCTATCTCTATCTATCTGCTTGAAAATTTATAAATAAAATATTTTTTTTTAAAAAAGTAAAAATAGCAAGTTTCAGGATTGGTTAAGGACACCACCTCAAACAAGAAATGATTGAAGAGCAATGGAACAGGACAGTAAACTGCTCCAATCACTGTGGGCAAGCCCATAAAGCCACAGACAAGTGCACCCTGCCTCAGGCAAGCATAGTGAAAATAAACACACACACACACACATATTATATATATTTGCCTATTTTTCTGTAGAGTGAAATCCAAAAGCATTGTACACATGTATGAAAATGTCAAACAGAAATAAGAAAAAGGTATATACTTGTCTACAGATGTAAGTCTTATATAAACAAATCTGGAATGTAAAAAAAGATCTAATGATAATAATTATCATTTATTGCTACACATACAAACGGGAGTAACATTTAGCTATAAATGATGCTCTGAAATTTGTAACAAACAGACATCATTATGTCAAATGAAATAAGCCATTCACAAAGATAAATCACAGGTTTTCTCTCATATGTGGGATCTAGACTATGTGGTTTAGGAAGGAATTAAATGGAGGAAGAGAGGGGAGAATGAGAGATTGTAATATGAGTAAAAGATAAACATTGCTATCGTTTCTTATATATGGAATAGATTTTTTATGTATGTGCACAAATATCTACAGAAAGTGAAAGTACAAGGGGTCTATGCAGGTGGATAGACTAGCAAGAGTTGGGGATAGTTTGTTAAAAATACTAGAGGGTGAATATGGACAAAGTAAAATGATGTACATAAATGAACGCTATGATTTTATATGCTAAATAAAACTAATTAATAAAATACTAGTATTGATTTACCATTGGTTATGGAAAAGAATTTTTGATGTGCAATTTTATAACAGTAACTTCTGTATATATACATATCGACATATATAGTGTACAGAATATTTTTTAATATAGAATAAAGCATTATTATTATTTTCACCAGACATGAATGATAAATATTTGAAGGGACTAATGTATTCAATGTGATTTAAAAATCACACAGTATTACCTGTATAGAAATATTCCATAGTACTCGGTAACTATGTAATTTTTTTATTTGTATATCAATAAAAATAATAATCTATCTATAAAAATTAATAGAACATGTCATGCATTTTGCCATATCAGAGAAAAGGAAAGAGATACCTGGTTTCCCATCATTAACATGTTAAGTAACTCCTGAGCATAAGGCATAAAGAATATATCTAAAATTCTATTTGGAGTCATGTATTTATATGTGTGTGAGGGGGTTCCCCAGCCAGCATCTGAATTCTTTATTAGTTTCCCCATGAGAATCATATCTGGCAACAGTGTTGTCTTCCAGGTTCTCTAGGGTTCATAAAAGTCTGGTGACTGTTTTTCCTACCATAATTATTCATACTATTTAGATCAAATTCTTAATCCACATCTCTTAAAAACTTTACACAATTAATTTCCAATTCTATAAATGGTATTAGAGATGTATACTTGTAATCATTACACTATTTTAATAACTCTAGGATACATGAGTAACAATTTTACTTATTTTTTAATGCTATCAAATTCTCTTGTTTTCCTTACATGTTTACTCATTTCCTTCTCTTAATTTTAAATAAAATTTTATACTAAAACTTACTTAAAAATTACAAAATGACTTACCATCTCCCCTCTTTGTTCCCTCTCCCTCCACCCCTTCCACCGAGCCTCTTCATTGGTTCTACTAGTCCCTCTTCTGTTTCAACGTATTTTGGGTTTCTCTGTCATTGATGACATGGACTCAATAATATACAGGATTTATGCAGGTAACATTAGTTGTTTTGAGGTCATGCAGGGAATAACTATTTGGTTTTTGGAAGAGAGCTTTCTTTCCAAAGCATTCTTCCCAATCCTTGGGTTCTTACATTCTGTCTGCTACCTTTTCCTCATAGTCCCTGGAGCATTGCAGGGTGTGACAGAGATATGTCATTTAGGCTGAAAACTCACCTACCTACCACTTATTTTTAGCAGTCACCACCATCTGAAAAGAGAAACTTCTGAGGACTAACATGGGAACCTAAACTTAAGTATTTAGAGGGTATTGTGGTGGGCATACTATATGCATTTTGCCAATCATAGTAGCTTTTCCCTAAGGCCTAAGGCCTTCTCAGCCAAATGATTTGACTGGGTTTTCATTATCCAGCATGAATTCTTTCCCATGAACAGGCTTCAATCCAAACAGGGTTACTCACATAGCAGATATACTACTATTGCACACTGTAAGCCTGAGCTTACCTACCTAGTCAATTGTGTAGCTTGAAGGGTCCACTGTTGGCTAAAACCATCATAATTTTTCCTGCGCTTCATCAGACTGTGTAGTACTTTTTAGCATTATGACAGCTAGTCAAGATGAAGGAGGATTCCAGCTCAGCTCTAACTTGATTTCTCAGTACATTGCAACTAAAGTATGTGGTGTTTTTAGCAATAGGTTTTACAATCTCATTCTGGTGGGCAATCAAGAACTTTGTATAGTTTGGGGAGGCTTCAAGAATAGCACTGAAAAGTTTCTTTAATGCCCTATTGCTTCTAGATGCAGCATTATCTACCCCTATATGATATTTTTACAAAATACTCCTTTTAAACTGAAATGTATGTTTTTAAAATACCTAACAAAGCCAAAGGTTTCCATATCACTTATTGTGGTAGTTTGATTAAATGTCTCCCAATAGATTCAAAAGTGTATTAAAGATTTGTCTTCAGCCTCTTGGCTAGAGAAGGTGTCACCTTGGTCTGGCCTCCTAGGGTATTTATAAGGTTGATGTAAAATTCCAGCTATACATATGCAAAGAGCAGTCTGGGCTGAGGCCTGTATTTTCTGCTGTTTTGCTAGTTGACTGGAGAGTGTGCTGGCTGGAGGTGCTGGATGGGTTTTTCTCTCTCTTTGGATCTGTAAAAGGGGACCAGCCTTTTTCTTCATTATTAAACTTCCCCTGGATCTGTTACTTTAATAAATACTTTCTTCCAAAACTGTGCCTGGTATAGAGATTTATCCCAGCAGCATGTGGCTGACCATGACACTTTTTTGAATCCTTTTCAGTTTTGATTAACTCTTTTCCTACTATATTATTTCTACCATTTCCCTTTCCTGGCTTCACTTAGACCCTTCCTCACCAAGTATGTGACCCCTCTAATTATGTATCTGCTTTCCCCTCCTTTAGCCCTCCCTTATTTAACTATCTTCTAGCTTTGTTGCTTCTACTACTGACTCTTAACTCCAGATTACATAGAAATCTAAGAGCTTGAAGCTAGGGTGAATATATGGGAGAAAGACAGAGAATTTGACTTTCTGATTCTGTGCTATTTCACTTCGTGTAATCTTTCCCATATATATCCACTTTCCAACAAATTTTATTTTATTATCAGCTGAATAAAATTCCAGTGGGTATATATGTTGATCCTCTCCTGTAGCTATTTTGAATAGAGCAGCAAGACCCTTGAATGAGCAAGTATCTTTACAGCATACTGTAGAGTTCTTAGGTATATGCCATATATATATATATATATATATATATATATATATATATAGTGTGTGTGTGTGTGATATAACTGGGTGATATGGTAAGTCTATTTTTAGATGTCTCAGAAGCCTTCACACTGATGGTTGCACCAGTTTAGATCCCCCTAACAATGATTAGGGTTTCATCTATGCCCATACCCATTCTAGAATGTATTATCATTTGATTTCTTGATGATAGTCATTTTGAAAGAAGTGAGATAGAATCTCAAAGTACTTTTAGTTTGCATATTTCTGATGGCTAAGCATGTTGAATATTATTAATATTTATTGGCACTTTTATTTCATCTTTTGAAAACTCTTTATTGGAAAGTGAGATCAGGATAGTTGTTAATTTAGAGAGATTTTGATGGGTGTAGCCTCACTTTTGGCCAAAGACTAGTGGGAGCTTTTGGTTGGAGTTCATAATATTGGTGTCCATAGGATTCTGATTTGGTTCCCTATTCCAGATCTGAGTTCCTTTCTACTTGTAGCAGGGGAACTGGGGATTAGAATTTAGATAATACCCAGCAAATTCCAATGCACCTCAGAATTTCAGGTGTTTCAGAATTACCCGAATTCTTGTCTATAAAGTTAAAGAATTAAAATTATAGACCACCAGAGGATAAGGTATAGTGTGAGACTTTATTCAAAAGAGAATGGGAAGTTACAGTGTCCTCCAGCCACCAGTGTGGAGACAACATGTGGGAGAGGTTTTAACCAAAATCTATGCTGTTCACCTAAACAAGGAAAAAAAAAAAGGAAAGATGACGAGAAAGAAAGGTTCATGTGGGGAAGAAATACAGCCCCTCACCTCAGCCATTAGGCTGTGGCGAGAGGCCCTTATCTATGTCCTTCTAGGCCATGTGAGGGAAGAAGAGACAGAATTATCTGTTCGGTGAGTAGTCCCTGCCCCAGGTGAGCAGAGAGACAGCTGCTTGGTCCATTTCTGACCAGTGAGTTTTAGAACCTAGGTTAGAGCTCTAGATAGACACCTACCACTTAAGGGGAGGGGAGTCAGGTTTGGAATCTATAGAACTTGTCTGAAACTGTCACATACTGGCCTGGATTTCATAGCCAGAGAACCACTGGTTGCCCACCTATGCTGTGTGCCACTATTGCACAGTTTTGTACATGTAAGGATGGTTGATTTCATTACCACTGTCCCCTGCTAGCTCACAACATTCATGGCCATTTCTCCTCGGCAACACATGTAGCACTTTCAGCACTATATGGGCTAACCATCTGGGAAGTGTCTTCCTTGAGATTCAGCCAGATCTTTCCATGCTCTGTGTTGGCAGCTTATGGTGTCTTCAGCAATTGGGTCTTACTTTTGACCTCAGGTGAGTAATCAAGTGCTTTTACAGAGCCTGTCTTGTTTTAGGGACCTTGTGGATTTCCAATTAAGAGGTCAACATGAGTTTCAACCAATTTCTGGTACTTAGAGTTAGAAGCCAGAGACAAATGTTTCAGGGTTAGACGTCATTCCACCCTCTCCATGCCCTTATTACAGACAAACCCTCAATGTTCCTATTGAGGGTTATATGTGTTAGTCTGAAATCCAAGAAGGTTTCTATGGTATCAGTTGATTTTGCATTTGGTTTTTTTTATATCTCCCACCACTCTCACATTTCTCTCTCTCCAAACCTTTGCATCCTCTTATCTGTACCTCAAGTTGCTTGTTAGTTATGCCTGCAACTCAAGCTGTTCCAGTTGAGGAACCACAGATGAAGGAGAACATGTGGCGTTTGCCTTTCTGTGCTTGTGCGAGTTCCCTTTGTATGATCTCTTACAAGTCTGTCCATTGTCATTCAAATTTCATCATATCATTGCTCTTACTGCTGAGTAGAATTCCATTGTGTACATGTACCATATCTTCATTATCCATTCATCATACAATGGGCATCTGGGTTGATTACAGTTCTAAGGTATTGTGATTTGAGGAGCTATAAACATGGTTTTGGGTATTAGAACCTCATTGGAGCTGTATTATTGAGGGCAGGCTTATGGGTGTTATAAGCCAGATTCCCCTTGCCAGTGTTTGGCACACCTTCCTGCCACTGTTTGTAATGCTGTAGTGGAGGTGATGTCCATCCTCTGCTCATGACATAATTTTCCTTGCCATGATTGAGCTTCCCTTCAAGTCTGTGAGCCAAAATAAACACATTCCTCCCATCAACCATTTTTGGTTGGTTTCATTCTTTGTAACAACAGAGAAAGCTGACTACACCAATGAGTGAAAAGTGTCCTTCTTTATCTTTTTTTATTACTTTTGGATTGGAGTCCATTTTGATAGATATTAATATAGCCACATTCACTTGATTTTTAATTCAATTTCCTTGGAAAATTGTTTTCTGTCCTTTCACCTTAAAGAGGTGTCTATCCTTAATGGTGAAGCAGCTTTCAGGAAGACAGCAGATGGAAGGGTTCCTTTCTCTGATCTACCCTGTTAACTTGTGTCTCTTGATGGGTGAGTCAAGAGCTTTAGCAATTAATGGTATAACTGTGAGGTGTGATTTAATCCCTGCCATGTAAGAGGATTTATGGGATTTCATGCTTTTTTGGGCTTTGAATTCTTTCATGCCTGCTCTACATTTGAATATTATGTACTTCCTTTTGTATTCTCTTTAGGTTGATTGTTCACCTCTTCTGTGTAAGTATTCCCTAAAGTATTTTCCATAGGTGTGGCTTTGTGTTCATAAAATCATGGAGCTGGTTTTAATCATGGATGTTTTCCTTCACCATCTAATATAAGAGAGATTTTCACTGGGTATAGTAGTTTGGTTTGGAAGCCATAGTTCTTTTACACTTTGAAGTGCTCCATTCCAAGCCCTTCTGGTTTGCATGGTTTCCATTGAAAAATCTGAGATAACTTTAATGGGCTTGCCTTTGTATGCTATAAATTGTATCTCTCTTGCTGCTGTTAGCACTCTCTCTTGGTTTTCATTGTTTTGAGCTTTACCTATGATGTGCCTTGGAGAGTTTGTTCTTGTTCCAGTCTGTTTTGTGTTCTGTGAGCTTCTTGTATCTGGGTAGGTCTCTCTTTTGAGAGTTGGAAAGTTTTCTTCAATAGTTTTATTGAATATGTTCACCTTGATTTTGGCCTGAATTTCTTCCCCTCTGGTATACCCATGAATAAGATGTTTGGTTATTTTAGGATATCCCACAATTCTGTAATATTCTGTTCATATAATTTTTGAACTAATCAAAGTTTTTGAATTCCCAAATAATTTCTTCTGTCTGGTCTTCCAGAGCTGAGATTCTATCCTTCACATAATCAACTCTATTAGCAATGGTTTCTAGGGAGGCTTTATAAGCTCCTTTTGATTTTTGTTTTCAGTTCATTTTTCTGTATCATATCCATCCATTTGTCAAGTTACAATTTCAGGTTGTGGCTTAATTTTCTCGATGCTTCTTGGAATTCATTTTCACATTTGTTCATGTCTTCATTAAGCTTTAATCATCTGATTATTTAAATCCTCTGTTTTTTAAATTTAAATGTATTTTTTATTATCCATAATGAGATAAATTCAATGAACAAATAATGAGTTTTTATCCCCATTTCCCCAATGCCCCTCTTCCCTAACCCCAATCATCTGAATAACCTCCTCTGTGGGCAGTCTGGATCCGTCCATGGGGTAAGGGATTATGGATAACCCAGCCCGGTTCCACCCACCTTTGTGCGATGTTACTGAGGAGGGCGATGACTGATAGTTCTCTCTCACCATGGCTCTTACAATCTTTCTTCCCCCTCTTCCACTCAGAACCCTGAGTCATGGTGGGTGAATATTAAAGCTGCTTCATTGTTGAGGTCTTAGGGGTCCTCTCTACTTCTGATTCAGGTTGTGTTAAAAATCTTTGGTATCTGTCTGGTTTATCCTGTGTTGACTGATTGGCTGTGGTTATGGGTCTCCTGTTCATCCCACCATTCACTGCGGGGATCCTTATGGATCCTCCCCAGTAGGTCTGGTGTGGCTCATCTCCTGCCAGGATTTCAGCAATCAGCCTTCAGTTCAATGGTAGGGTTGGAAGAGCCACAGCTCTCTCGCTGCATTCTGAAAGATACAAACAGAATCTCCATTGGAGAGTGAGATCAGTATAGGTTAACTGAGATACACATTTCTGAATTAGCTAGATTCTATTTTTATTAGCCTCTCCATCAATCGCTCGCTTAGTGTATCTCTCCTTGGGGACCCAAGAGTCCGGCTCCCAGTGTAGTTCGCCCTGAGTCCCCAGTTCCAGTTAAGGGCTCCCAGTCACTGAGTGGATTATTTGGTCGAATTAAAAGCTATTGATTGCCTCTCCCAAGCTTTGGCTCCTCCAGTGCACAAGCGCTCCTTTCTTGGTTCATTGTTCTCTCCCAGTAGGAAGTGTGTTCCGCCTACTCATGGTGGCAGTCTGTGTTTCTTGTCAGTGTTGTTTTCTCCAGCTGTTGTTGATCAGCTTCCCCTGGTAGCTTATGCAGTGCCTTCCAGCACTATATTGACTACCATCTGGGAACTGGTTACCATTCTGGACATCTAAGGGTCTCTTGATGCTGATGGATGGCTTTCTGTGGTTTCTTCAGCAACAGGATCCTACCTCAGGCCTGGGGTGGGCATTCAAGAGCTTTGACAGAATCCTGTCTTTTTTTGGAATCTTGTGGGGCACTGTGGTCAACAGCTCAGTGAGGGAAGGAGTAGATGACTAGGACCAGGAGTTGCCAGACTGATAAGTTTTTCACAGCCTTAGACGCTCTCCCCTTCTATTTACGGCCCCTCTTGCCAGATGACGCCCATTATTTGCTCAATAATTTACAGTAAGTAAGAGAGGATTTTATGATTTTGAACCCATTTTGGTTAAACTTCATGGTTAAGTCATCCCCTTCTCTCCCTTCCTTTCAAGTAATCTTGGGTGGGTCTCTGAGGATGTTCACAGGAAGGCAGCCTCTCATTAGGGGGCAGGATGTAAAGAAGCTCAAAGAAGCTAGAAGTAAACATCCTTTCCTTTGTGGGCAGACTTAGGAAACCATTAAGTCTGGGATAGAATTTCAAGATCCCCTCCCTAAACCTGTATAAAGGGGAAGAAATTTTTTTGGCCCCTCCTGCCTGTTCCCTGTTCTGTGTTGTCTGGTATAGGTGATGTTTTTTTTTCTCTTTGTTCAGACCTGTGAAAAAGGACCAGCCTCTTTCACTTTTATGGGACTTTCCCTGGATCTGTAGCATGAATAAATCATTTCCTCCCATCAACTGTGCCTGATTTGGAGATTCATCCCAGCATCATGTGGCTGACTATGACACCCCATTTAAGGCTCAGAGAACCATTTGTTAGAAAGGCGGAGAGAATGTAAGAGCAAGAAGATGGGAACAAAAGAAGGAAAGACCTGGAAGCTGTCATCCAGGCTTTAATAGACCATCCTATTCATGACCACACAGTGCCTGCTGTAACTTATACAAAACCACACAATCCTGGGCCTATCAACGTTTTGTCATGAATGATTAAAGTGGGCATAAGGCTCCATGGGTCATTAATGATGTTTGGGGGAACGAGATGTTTTCTGTAGTGTTCTAGCCACTGGTAAATCCTACATGCTTTGGTACATACCATGTACTCATGCCAAAAGAAAAAGCATCTCTAAACTCAAAATGTCACAGCCACACACAAGGAAAATAAAGGAGACATTGATGTAGAAGAGGTACTAGACTTTGGAAGAAGTTCATTGGAGGGAAATGGGGATGTCACCAGAAGGGAATATTGATATAACTGCATTATATATATTTCATGTGTGTGTGTTTGTGTGCGCAATGTCGCAGAGCACTGTGAACATAGAATTAAACTGCTTCAAGATGAGGCAATTTTAATGCTCAAGTTAAAAATTAATTCCATAAGAACTATCCCAGAAACCTATAAGTGATCCTAAATTCCTTCCTGCTATTACTTCAGTAATTTATGCAATATTCGGGACCGTATCTCCCGAGTTTTAATGCAGTACACAACAGGGTTGAGGACCGGAGGGACCAGCAGGTATACATAACCCATTATAATATGCACCACAGCTGGAACATGCTTTCCAAATCTGTGGATGATAGACACCCCCATCATAGGGACATAGACAAACAGCACAGCACAGATGTGGGACACACAAGTATTGAGGGCCTTGAATTGTTCAGCTTGGGAGGCAATGCCTAGGACAGTGGACAGGATCTTCACATAAGACAATAGGATCCACACAGAGTCCATGACGAAAGTGATGCAAAGGATGATGAGCCCATAAATGCTATGAATGCGGCGGTCAGAACAAGAGAGTTTGATGATATCTGGGTGCAGGCAGTAGGAGTGGGAGAGCACATTTGCCCCACAAAATTTCAGTCCTTTGTCAAGTAATGGTGCTGGAAAAGTGACAGCCACAGCCCGAAGGAAAAGTCCCACCAGTATTTTAGCAGTGGTTTCATTCGTCAAAATCATCGTGTACCTGAGTGGGTTGGATATGGCCACGTAACGGTCAAAAGCCATGGTGAACAGGATGCCTGATTCCATGAGGGAGAAAACATGGATGAAGAACAACTGTGTGAGGCAGGCATCAAAGTCTATTTCACGGATATTGAACCAAAAGAGCTTAAAGACTGTGGGCAACGTGGCAGCACAGATTCCCAGGTCACTGGCAGCCAGAGCAGAGAGAAAGATGTACATGGGCGTATGAAGTGATGGCTCCACCTTAACCACCAGTACGATGATGGTGTTCCCCATTAGAGCAATGGCATAGAGGAAGAAGAACAAAATGGAAATCAATGGATATGAGTCCTCCAGGCCAGGGAAGCCAGTCAGAAGGAAGGGTCCATGGATACTAATGTTGTAAAGCACCATGATATCTGTGTTGGAGTGATTGGGGTCAATAATCTTCTCCCTAGAATCAGAGAATCTTGTTTAAGCAGCACCATTATCTTTAGTTTTTAAATCTAGGTTATGAGTTTATGAGAGTAGAGCAATAATTCCCCTTCGCATTTTATCACTTTAGTCAGAGAACTAAAAAAGTTCTAAATTATGACTGTTTTATCATCATAATATGAGTCTAGATCAGTGATTTAATTTCCTTTACAAGGCATAACATTCATGTAGTGTCTCTTGTCTTTGACTTTTTAATTGAAAATTTCATTATGGTGTTAGAGAGTCATCTTGGCATTTTAGTGTGCTTTCTGCACAGGTTGTAGGGCTTGTGGGTGCCTGAGACTGCTGTAGTTTGATTCTCTAAAATACACTGAAATAGCTGTTTATGTTCACATTTCTGTGTAAGCTCAGTCCTGTAAGTGAGCAATAAGCTTTTGAATCAGGTAGCTTTCACACACACACACACACACACACACACACACACACACACACACACACACACACACACGTACACACTCATACAAAAGTGTCTGTGATCAGTAGGGACTCTAGCTCAAGAAGGACCAATGAGCAATGGAGCAGGTCACCAGAAACAGGAGAAGAAAATGTGGTTATTTTTATTACAAAATAATATGAAGCCATCTGAAGATATTAAAGTCTATGGGAGTAGGTAAGAAGTAAAAAAAATCAGTTGCATAATTGATAAAATCTATCTTTCTCATTCTAAAGAAATGTATAGGAACTAATACATTTAAACATGAAGGTCATCTTTGCAGATTTATGATCCTTCCAAACATAACACCCATATGTAAATACAGTATATACATAAGAAAAATTTAATCTTTTCTTTAACAATACAATCTCAGGGTCATAGAGGATACAATAATGTCTCCATTATTTTCTAACTTTTTTGCATCTATGATTTATTCTAAGTGTGCTGGACTTATACCATACACAAAGAGAGAAAGAGAGAGAGAGAGAGAGAGAGAGAGAGAGAGAGAGAGAGAGAGAGAGAGAGAGAGAGAGAGAGAGAGAGAGAGAGAGAGAGAGAGAGAGAGAGAGAGAGACCTTATTGTTTCAGGAAACACATATGCTATTCCAGTCTTTGACACAAGTTATGTGGCATTGCCTCAAAAACTTCTACTACTTTGTTAGTCTATGTTCATAAACATTAGTAATACATAGCATTAACTAAGTCACATTTAATCCCAGCACCTGGGAGGCAGAGGTAGGAGGATTGCTGTGAGTTGGAGGCCAGCCTGAGACTGCATAGTAAATGCTAAGTCTGCCTGGGCTAGAGTGAGACCTTACCATGAAAAACATAGAAAAACAAACCTAAAAACTTTTCTTGATTTTTCAGACACATTTGTTAAAATTTATGTTTATGCTTATCAATGTATATATCATACATAAATATTAGTCATGTTTTTATAATACTGGTGGTTCTGGATAATGAGTTTTATAGCCAAAACTCCACTGGATCCAGTTGCTAATTAAAATTATGGATTGATATTTAGCATCAGGTACCAAGGGATGCTTGCTGGGAATTGTTTTTAAAGCTGGGATTTTCAGGGTGTGTAAAAAGTGAGCAGCAGGAGAAATAAAACAGCCTGTGTGGATCCACAAGGCAAAGAAGAATGTGAGATGTGTCAGGATCTATAATAATTTGCAAAATAAAGTTTGCATGTTAACAGAGAATTGATTGGAGTAATACTATGGAATAAGTATGGGGAAGAGATTGGCAACATAAGAAGTTCTTCCATAATCCCCAAAATGAATTAAATTAACAGAATTCACTTATGGGAGAAGGGGGAGAATAACGTTCATAACTGAAATTTTTTCTAGTTTCCTTGTATTGAATGGGTTTCATGAGAGCATGTTATTAGTCCCAACATAATCATTTTCTTCATCTCAGGATAATTGTATTTCATAGTAATAAAGAACTTCTACTGAAAAGAATCATTTCATATCCTTAGAACAACATTTCATAAGATCGTTTCCATGACATTTGCCAAACCCTTAATCAGAAATTATAATTTACCCTAATGTTGCCTATACATTATCAGGATTAAAGAACAATAAATTTCATCAGGAATGATTATTAATGTGGATGTCAAGGTTTTTTTCAGTGGGACAGAGAGTGTGCAGCCTGTCAATTCTAACACAATGGGTGCTGATCTCTTTAACAGGCAAAAGACCAGCGTAGGTTCTGCCAAGATTCAAAATCTCTATATCTTGAGCCATTCGCTGAACTTCTTCATGATCAGATTTTATGCCTTAAATTATTAGACAATTGAAATTATCATATCTACATCATATTTCCATCATTTACTAAAGATAAGAGATTTTAATCAGTGCAAAATAGTCTTTCACACACAATACCCTAAGTAATGTTTACTAATAATATTATCTCAGAGGGCTGGAGAGATGGTTCAGCGGTTAAGGCACTTGCCTCCAGTGCCTAAGGCCCCCGGTTCAATTCCCCAGTACCCACATATGCCAGACCCACAAGGTGGTGACCCTGGTGTTTTCTCTCTCTCTCTCTCTCTCTCCCTCTCCCCCCCCTCTCTGCTTGAAAATGAATAAATAAATAAATTTTAAAAAATATTATCTCAGAAAAGTGCCACAGTTTTGCTTTTTATTTTATGTAAACACCAGATTGCTGTGACCTTTCACTTCTGGATGCAGAGATAATTTAGAGAAAATTTTGTGATGACCCCATAAGGTCTTGAAAGGTGTTAGCACATGGTTCATACTGTTCATTGATTTTCTCAGGTATTTAACGTCTTCATTGATCCCTTTTGAAGCCTAGCAAATCAAAGAGAAATGTAGAGCTTTTGAAAGCGGCTAATTGTGAGGTCATACAAGTTGATAGTTTAGAGCTGGCTGATGTGGGTTCCCCCAAGGTGAGAGACAGTGTTCCAGTGCTTAGATAAGTGGACAGGCACAAGGTGAGTCAAAGAAATGGGAACTCACCCTCGTTAGTTTGACTTCATTACAATGGTCTCAGACTAACTGGTGGATATGATGATGGCTGGAGAGGGTGAGCTGTGGACTTCAGTGATGGATCCATGAATGGAATTCTCCAACAAGGAGCCACTTAGTCACAGATTATGCAAGTAGATGAAAAATAATTAAATAAGTAAGGAAGGAGGCATGAAATCAAAATGGAAATGGAAGAGGAAGAGGAAAAAGAAAGGTTTGAATGGGGAAGAGGAGAAAGAGGGTAACGAGGAGGAGCTGGATCAATAGGCATTGTCTACCTGTATGAATTGTCCAAAATAAATATAACATAGAAATGGGATAAGTGCAACAAGACATCAAAACTAAGTAGTTCTCTATATAACTACATCTTATTGTATCAATGAATCTAGAATAGAAACAAAGTCCTCAGGATAACCATGACCATTTCATGATTCATATACGCACTGGGTTGACATTTCAGCAGAAATGATGTGCTGATATTTGTACAAATATTGATGGTAGATAGCATGATGTTAAAGACAATTAGCCAGATCCATTGGTAGCTCTATGTCCATTCTGCTCAGGAGTCTCCACACTGTATTCCATAGTGGTGGAATGAGTTTGCAATCCCACAGAGACAGTGTAACTATGTTTATTGCAGCTCAATTCATAATAGCCAGGAATTCAACCCAAATGCTCATCTCTGGATGAATGGATAGCAAAGTTGTGGTACATCTATACTACGGAATTTATTCAGTGGAAAGGAAAAAGGACATATTGAAATTTAGAGAAAAGTGGTCTGACTTGGATCAGATCTTAATTAGTGAACTCACAAAAGAACAGAGAGTCAAATGCCACAAAATTTCCCTCATGTGGTTACTAACTAGGTTAAGTTTAAACTCTAAGCAACACTAACAGGGGAACTGAGGGACTGTGAAAGAGGTGGAAAGATTGGGAGGGGTGAGGATGGAGGGGACTTATATAATAAGCTAAACCAATAATGAATCAAAATCATAAAATCCTTACTTTCATACAGTAAGCTCTTGAGAAAGAAGTGGGCATTGTCTAGTAAGAGGGGGTGTGAATAGAAGGGGAGGAACCAAAACCTCATGAAAATTGTTCAGACCTGCAACTCCCTATCCCAGTCATTGGGTCCTTCTCACATTGAGCTGTTGATCAAAGAGACCCACAAAGTCCCCAAAACAAGATACGATTCTGTCAAAGCTCTTGAATACCTACCCTAGGTCAAAGCTAAGATCCTATTGCTGAAGAAACCACAGAAAGACATCGAACAACACAGAGAGACTCTGAGAGATCCAGAATGGTATCCAGTCCCCAGACAGTAGCAAGTGCAGTGCTGGAAGGCACAACATAAGCTGCCAGGGGAAAATGGTCAACAATATTTGGAGAAAGCAGAGACCATGGATACAAAATACAGTCTGTCGCCATGAGAAGGCTGAACACACTTCCTTCTGGGAGAGATCAACAAACCAAGAAATGATCACTGGTAAAATAGAGGCACCAAAACCCCGGGGGTGTTATTCAAAAGCTTTTAAATTGGCCAAGAAATCCACTCAGTGACAAGGAATGCTTAACTGGAATTGGGACTCAGGGCAAAATCCTACAGGAACCTAAAACTGGGGCTCCAAAAAGAAATCCCCCTTACCAGAGAACTACAGAGAGGCTAATTTCAATAGAATTTTGCCAAATTAGAAATGTGTATCACATTTGGACTTTACTGATCTCACTCTCTGATGGAGATTCTATTTGTATTTTTCAGAAAGTAGTGAGAGAGCTGTGGTCATTCCAACTCCACTGATAAGCCCTATGCAGAAGGCTGAAATCCCAGCAAGAGATGAACCACCCCAGGCCTATCACGTAGGCCCCAAATGAAACACTTGAGACAGTGGTGGGGCAAGAAAGAGACCTATAACCACAGCCAATCAGTCAACCCAGGATAAGTCAGCGAGACAGACACCAACGATTTCCAACACAACTTAAAGCAGAAGCACAGAGACTCTTAAATTCACAACAAAAAAACCTACTTAAAACTCACCCT
>PVHP010020945.1:0-29987 GCA_004024765.1 Zapus hudsonius | reverse complement strand
TTTAAGATTAATTTTTCCCCCAGAAATAAGAAACAAAGGTAATTCAATCCTTTTCAACCCTTCCATATTTGTTGTGACTAGAGCGAGTCACACAACTTTCTCTCTCTCACTTTCTCAATATTTGTTGAATTTATTATGTTTCCAATACTTCTACTTTACAGGCACTGATTTTATTGTAATCTTTGTTTTTGACACTCTAAAACCTGGTTACTAATTTATTTTACCAGACAAGGGGAACTGATATTTTTTCACTGATTTTTATTGTATTAAGAGAGCTGAGACAAACTATAGTTAAATTGTGGTATTTGTCACTTTCTGAATTACCAGTTAATTATGTATGCCTGAGTGAGACTAGAAACTACCCACGGTTTCGAAAATTCATCACAGTAGAAACATCATCAAGTGCACTCATGGCAGTACATGTGATGTGGATGACCAGGCCTTACCAGGATGGCCTGATTAGGGACAAATTCTACCATCCTGACTTGGCTAAACACTGAGAGATTAAAGTCAAATGTCAACCATGTCGCTATGCATCATTTGCGGTAGGGTTCATTCTTGATATGAACATACCCCAGGTCAGTGAAGTAAACATATATTGGCTCAGACACCCAGGGTTCACATTAGATCGTTACCATAACTTGATGTCTGAGCTTGTGGACCGCTAATTTGTCTGTTATAGAATGCCAGCCATTACAGTGAGAAGGGTTTTTCGTCTTTATGAGACATATTCATTCATAAAGACAAGGACTCAGCACAGGTACAAGTCATCATCTGGTTCTAGCTTCATGGTATTTAAAGTGACCATGCATTTCAGGCATATTTTTGTCATTATGAATATTTTGCTGAGGAAAATATAATCTTAAACTGTACATGAAGTCCACAGTAAGACTCTATATATGCTATTTTGTCCCATAAACTTGTTTCAATGAGATATTTCCTGGTGAGCTTCAACAGATGGATTAGTTAAGCAAATTAATAATCAGAAAGATAGAAAATGAACAAATGAGTGAATTTCATGAAAATGACAAGCCTGAAAAAAACATGTAGAGAAAGCCAATCTGAGAATGCCAAGAGAAGCCATGAGGCCTTCTTCCTAAGACTTTATAAATTGGTTTAAAAGCTATGACTACCCTCGTGGGGACTTGACATTTTCCTAAGTTGTGAGTAATTTGGTTAATCAAGCCTTAGGGAAATTGTACTTGTCACATGTTCAACACATTTGTTTCTCTGAATATAATACACCATCTCGGTGGGTGGATGATCGTCACAGGGAAATTTTTGTAATTTATGAGTAAGGTATCAAAACTTGCATTTGAACTTTTGTTTCCTATATTTGCTATTATTATAGTAAAATGAACATGTTACATAGAATAAAGCAAACATCTAAAATTCCTCTTGTTATAGTCTCAGAGAGATGAGGTGAGATGTTTTATAATCCTTTTTAATTTAAAGGTGTGTGTGTGTGTATGTGTATATGTATGTCTGTATGTATGTGTGTATATGTGTGTATGTATGTATGTATGTATGTGTATGTGTGTGTATTTGTGTGCACGTGTGTAGGTCAGACACTGACATTGGTGCTTCTCCAAGCATCCACCATTATATTCACTGAGACAGAGTCTCTCATTTGAACCCAGAGCTCACCATTTTGGTTAGTCTTGCTAGCCAGCTTTTCCCAGAAACACCCTGTCTCTGTCTCCCAAGTGCTGAGATGATAGGCGTACACGACCACACCCAGTAGTTACATGGGTGGTGGAGATTTGAACTCTGGTCCTCACATTCGTGTGGCAAGTACTTTATCCAGTCAGCTATCTACCCTGCTTTAGCATCTGAGTTTGTTTTCCAACAATGGACTTATTCATTTTCTTCTTCATGACATTGTGGTGGTTTGAAGGAAATGCCCCCTAGAGAGTCATGCATGTTGAATACATGGTTCAAGCTGGTGGTGACTGGGAAAACTGGTGGAGCCTTTTGGGGGTTGGAGCCTTGCTAGAGGAGGTGTGTCACTGAGATTGAACTGGAGGTCTATTTGTCCAGTCCTACAGATGTTCAGAGAGAGTTCATTCATGCTCCATGCTTCCCCTGCGATCTTGCTCATGCTGTTTCCCCACCATGATAAGACTTCCCCTTGAAACTCTAAGCCAGAAACAAAACTTTCCTCCCAGAAGCTGCTGCTTCTGGTCAGGCATATTGTGACATAGTTTGTTAATGGATGCATTTAATTAATGCCATTGTTTAAGATCTTGTTCAATGATCTTGAGTTAGATTTAAAATAACAAGCTATACTTTAAGAAATTGTTTAATCTTTAATGAGTTTAATTTTCTTATAGCATATATTTTTATACATAATGCCTTAAGTATGACTTGTTTGCGCTATAGTAACCTCTCTTGTCCCCAGTCCACACCCACAGCAACCTTCCTCTTAATGAATTCCTCTGTTACTTTCATGTCTTTTTATTTTTTTCAAATTTTGATGCTCCAATAAGTTTCACTCAAGTTGCTTAAAGGAGTGTGGGTAAAGGTTTTATAGGAACACCGGCACCTTAAGAGTGTTACACAAGGAAAAAAAATATCTTTACCTCCTCAATCAACTGTAAACTGCTGATAGATCCTCAGGGAGGGGCAAGACCTGGTGAACCCCTCCCCATTTCAGGACAGTGTGCAAGTTTCATGCAATGACCATGGCTGCTCTCAGTTCACACGTGCAACGGCCCTGTCATGCCCGTGACACAGCTTTCCACGACATTCCACCCTGTCCTCTGGATCTTACAGTTTTTTTTTTTTCTGCCCTTTCTTCCACAATGTTCCCTGAGCTTGTGGGGAGGTGGAGGGGCTGTGACATAGGTGTTCTGTGTAGAGTGAACATTCACTAGTTACTTATTCTTAGCACTTTGAACCTGCCCAGTAATTGCAAAGAGAAATTTCTGACTAATGCTGACAGCGTTAATCTATGTGATATATATATATATATATATATATATATATATATATACATATATATATGATTATATAATCTATGTGATATTAGGTGGCTATTTGATATACACATCATGTCTATTTATCAAAACAATAGCCATACTGTCCCCCACTAAGTCCCATGACCTTCTCAGCCATGGGCATTTGACTAGTCATTTGCCAGAGGTCAATTCCCTCCTATGAAGTGGGTCCCAAGGTCAAAAGGAACTGGTTAGTTATCACCATGACAGACTTAATTGCTTAATCTTTACCTCACCCCCAGATGTTAAGTCCTATCATTATCATTGATAGGTGGACAAAACCGAGGCTTTGGGAGGTAAACGACTTGTGTGGGGTCACATAAGCAGTTGCTAGAAGCAAGGGTTAGAATCCAGGCTGTTAATATCAGAACGATACCCTGTGGTTGTATGCTGTTTTCAGTCATGGTTCACATATCTGATACACACAGCACAAGGGGATCTGATCTTTGATGCATTATCTCAGAGAGAAACAGAAGCTTCTCAGTTTCTTATAACCCTCTCTTCCTCCCCCCTCTTTCTCTGGAGCACAAACCCCCTTTATCTCTGTCCTTTAGATCTCTCACGCACTCTCTCTGTCCCCTTCTCCTCCTCATTACAACACAGTCTTACACCCCCTCCAACTGGATGTAGTCACTGCAGGCAGTTAGGATGGAAATCTGTGGAGCCCGATAAGCTCTTCTTCATTGTGATCCACTCTTTGAAGTTGTTCACAATAAACTTGTGGAGAAACAGAATCAGATTTCCTGTGCTATGATGTACACATGGATGTCTGTATCATCGTGAATCATTGTCCCAGGACTGTCACTTCAGCATGAAATACTTTCTTCCTGTTAGTGTCTCAGATGTGTTTACATCCACAGAGCATTGCAGCTCCTACATCCAGTGTTTGTGGAGGAACTCAATCGCCGTGTGTGGAATGAGGAAGACTCAGAAGGTGTGCAGATGTAGCCTGTACGGAGACCAGGTGTCATGGTTTGACCCAGGTGTCCCCCACAGACAAATGAATGTGTTCTGATAGATCGATCCTCAGCTGATGGCAGTTTGGGTTTTACAACCTGATGAAGCTGTGTTGTTGGGGGCGGGCATATGGGGTTATAAGCCAGCTTCCCCTTGCCAGTATTTGGCACACTGTTTGCAGTGCTGTGGCGGAGGTGATGTTCAGCCCTCTGCTCATGCCATCGTTTCCTCTGCCAGGATGAAGTCTCCCCTCGAGTCCCTAAGCCAAAGAAACCCATTCCTCCACAAGCCACTTTTGCTTGGGTTCTTCCTGCGCAGCAACTAGAAAGATGCCCGCAACACCAGGGTTCTGCTGTATTTCTGCAGCTAGTTCACATCCAGAGAATTGCATACAAATTTCTGTCAACTCCACTATGGTTGTCCACATATTGCAAGCTTGGTGGCTCAGGCTGACTCCACAACTCAAAGACACCCTTCTTTTGCTGTATGTGCTAAGAAGAGAGCTGGAATGCACCCATGGGTGCTACTGGGGAATCATGACTTTAATTAAGAATTAACTTATGCAACACTATTCAGAATGACCAAATTATAGAAATAACCTATCTATGCATTGACAAGTGAGTGGGTAATGTAGACCAATTAAATATCTTATATAATCGAATATTATTTAGATTTAACCAGGTAGGAGCATCTATAATATACAATGATATCCATGAACCTTAAGAACACAGTGCTTAGTGAAATAACCCAGTTATTGAAAGGCAGAAGTGCTTGATTTTGCTCAGATATCAACTGTCTAGTTATATGTATAGAGAGAAGAATTTTGATTGTTGAGGTATGATGCAAGGAAGAAATGTGGACACTCAGTTAAACAACATGAAATTTCAGTCAAGCCAGGTGACTGAGTTCTAACGATGGTTGTGTACCACATTGTAGTGATGACCACCAATCACGAACTTTACAAATTAAAACCCTTCAAATGACCAGTGAGATGGTATATCTCATCTTGTGTTCTTAACAACCACAAAAAAAATGAAATTCAGAAAACAGGGAAAATCATATTATATCCCAGTCTCTCCAACCAAGGACCTAAAATGAAATAAGTTTTAAAATACAAGTGAAGATTTAGCATATGAAGAGAAGAAAATTTGACTTTGGGCAATGGGAGAAGTTGGAACTGACAGTTTTTTGCTTGGGTGAGCGATAAATACTGCATGAACATAAATTAACTACTATATGATGCTACTAAGCTGGGTTTGTTATGACCTTCGCTGACAAAATAAACAGCTCTGTTGTGAATAAGTCTTAACGAAATGGAAAGTGGAAAATGCATTAAAGTGAACAAGTTCCTGAAGAATTATAAACGTAAGCTACTCAAGAGAACTTTACATTCAGAGCTGGAAAATAGAAGTTTTCAAATGTGTTCATCCAATAGACCTTCCCTTCTCAAAGTGCATCTATCCACTCTCCTGTTACTTCTTTCTTAGAAAAACAAAATCTAAGGGACTTTGTTGTCTTTTTTTCATTTAATTCCCTAAGCTTTCTATTTACTTATTTAATCTATGATGGGTTAATTAAAATATTTTTATTTATTTGAAAGGAGAGAAAGAGATAGAGAGATAGAGAGACAGAGAGAGAGAGAGAGAGAGAGAGAGAGAGAGAGAGAGAGAGAGAGAGAGAGAGAGAGAGCATGGGCACACCAGGGCCGCCAAGCCCATGCAGACTTCAGATGTACGCACCACCTTGTTCACCTGGCTTTGTGTAGGTATGGGGGAATCAAACCCTGAGTCATGAGGCTTTTCAGGAAAGTGCCTTAACTGTTAAGCCATCTCTCCAGCCCCATGATGGGTTAATTTTTCTCAACCACACTCTCTAGCTTCCTGATGTCTAGGGAGCAAATATTTACTCCTAAGGTGATAGGCTTATCCAAGTCCAAACATCCATGATTCCAGATGCGTGAGTCTATGGAGGACATTTTCTGGAGCCCAGATATGCAGAGGTTATGTGAGAATGTACACTTGCTCTGAATCCATACACAGAGTTCCCATTTATTGTGTGTTTTAAATTGCACTTGTTTAATTTTTTAATCTACCTAATGGTCATACTTGCACTTTAAACAATACATCACAGCTATTTTTTCCATTGAGGATTGAGCCCTAAACCCATCCTTCATCTCTGTGGTTTGGGGTTTTGTTTGGGAAGTGGCTTAGAGCTATATCCTTGGTCTATCATTGCCTTCTGAAATTCCAGCCCCGACCCTGAATGGGACAATGCATGTGACTCTGGAATTGTGGCTGCTGCTTGAAGGGAGGAGGAGGAATTCTTATTGGCAGGACGATGCTGAAGGCTTGCTTGAGGTTGAATGTATCAGAAGCGCAGAGGCCAGGGCTGGTGGCCTCCTGGAGCCTCTGTGTCTTCTGACGAGAAGGTTGAGATGCATGTGCTTTCCTTGCCTGAGCTCTCTGGGCTATTTTAATGACTCAGGAGGAGTGCAAGAGTGAAGACCCATTCACTCCACACGCCTGACCTGCAGAATCTCCACAGAAGTCTCCTTCAGGAGAAGTAGGCCAGTGTCCAGATGACTTAATAGCCTGGTTCTCACTCTGTCCCAAATAGAAGAGTAGGGGTCAAACATTTTGGATCAGAATTTGTACATACAAACATATCGCACACACAACACACACAAACATACACATTTACTGATTTACGCACGAAGGAATTGTTCCAGACAGTTTGAAAGATCAGCAAGTTATGTATTTGCTGGGGTTGCTGGCCGGCTGGAGACTCAGAGAGCTCTGGTCCGGCTTGGTAGGGATTCCCTGTTCCAGCAAGAACACTTGCTTCATGCTGTCCACTGATGGGGTGTGGTTACTGAGAGCCTGGAGAGTGTTTTGTATGTCACTGTGACGAAGCTGTGGAAGGTTCTTGGTTTCAGAAGCTTTGGTGCATGGCTGGCTGGTTCCACTGGTTCCAATGCCTTGGAGCTCAGGTGAGGCAGAATGTCATGATGACAAAAGTATAAGCAGAGGAGTTGAAGAGGGAGAGAGAGAGAGAGAGAGAGAGAGAGAGAGAGAGAGAGAGAGAGAGAGAGAGAGAGAGAGAGAGAGAGAAAGGACAAACCATACCGTTCAGAGGTCCTTTAACAGCCTACCTCCCAGTAACACCATCAGCCTCAACGCAGCCTTCATTCAAAAATCCATGATTTAAATACAATTTTATCTAAAAGATACCCTCAAAGAAACATCTAGTGTAGTGTTTATAGGGTTTCACTAAATGTCTAGTTTCTGTAGCCTAGCCAAATTGACAGTCAATAATAAGCATCATGGTAACTATATATATATATATATGAAAAGTTAATATTTGATAGATAGAAACCATATATATATATATATATATATATATATATATATATATATATATATATATATATCATTCATTTTATGTATTTTAGTCTGTCTATCCAGATGTGTATAATATATGTAGATCTGTATTCCATCTATTTATACTATATGATTTATACATCTAATATATTAACCTGTGTGCATGTGTGCATATGTTTGTTAGTGCATGTGTATGTGTTCATGTGTGAATGATGGTGTGTGTGTGTGTGAGAGAGAGAGACACCCATGTGTGGAGGTTAGAGGACAACTTTTGGGTATTGGTTCTTACCTTCTACTTCCTTGAAGGTAGGATTCCTTTCTTCCTCCTCCTCTTCTTCCTCCTCCCTCCCCCCTCTCTCTTTTGACTTTTTCTAGTTGTCAGCAAGCTGGGATTATGGAAACCCACCACAGCTTCTGTTTTTTAAACATGGGATCTGAGGGTAGAACTTGGGTACTCAGGTTTGTACAGCAAGCACTTTATCCACTGAGCAATCTCTCCACCCTTTTATCCAATGTATCACACACACACACACACAAACACAATGTTAAAGGAACACAAATTAAAGAAAATAACAATTTCCTGCCTCACCACAAGGTGATGTTGGTCAGGCCACCATCCCTGCTTCACTGTTTCTCTTGCTTTGAATAGTTCATTACACACTTATATTTGCATAAAGGCTTATACTATATATATATATATATATATATATATATATATATATATATATATATATATATATATATGCTTACAGAGTAGACAACTATATCAGAAACTCTGGGGTCAGATCTCTAGAGGGTTTTGATGTTTCCTCACATAGTGACCACTGCCTTGGATACAGGACTATGTTTGTTTCATTCGTGACTCAGTTTCTTCTTTGCTAAAACTATTTTCTTAGAGTATCCCTCATTTTATAACTCTTTATTCCATGGCTTTACCTGATTTCTTATGAGTTCTGAACATCTTGAAATATTCTTCTAAATAAGTAATTTCTCCTATTTTAACCTCAAAATCCTAATTATAGACTTGGCATTTTTTTTTTAGCTCTAGGAATAATTTTACTTTCTGCATTTGCTTTCACCCGATTGCACTCCTTGGTTTGAATATTTCAGGTTTTATCTCATATTTATTTTAGTTTCTAATCTTAAATCTGCTCGTCTTTCTTAAGCTCCTCTTATTTCTACATTTTCATCTCTGTCCACATTTTCCTCGTGTTCTTATTCTTTAATGCATTTCGTTTTTACTCGACAGGAAATGAGTCTGGAAATTTGCTACAACTCTCAAATTATTGAGCTTTTTTTTAAACCCTAAGTTGTCATAACATATTTATTTCTCCCCCCCCCCCAGAAACTAGTGGGCAAATCACCAACAAGGCATTGGAGCACGATGTCATTCTTGTGTGTTGTCCCCCTGCCCCCCACCAGGCTGGATTTGCTGAGCAGTGTTCCTTGTTAACAACTCACTCAGTTTCTTAAGATGTGATTTTTGTTTTCAGATCAGGTGGTTGAATCCAGAAAAATGTACTGCTTTGTGATCATGGGTAAGGGCCAGGAGCTGTCCATCTGTTACCTGGATGGCTTTGGGTGAGTCACTTTTCTTCTTCATGCCTCAATTTATTCATGGATAAAATGGGGCTAATAACATAATTGTTCTAATGGTGCTAATCTTCACATAACCACTCTAGATGTGTTATCAAATTAATATAATTATAAAACTGTAATTTTTGTAGCTGTGTCATAGCATCTCCTTCAAGCTTATGAGTCACCCTCTCACCTTTGAAGAATGCTTAATTTTTTTCGACACCTTACTTAATTTTAATATCATATTTTATACTCAATTGGAAAATATTTTGATCTCTCTGATTAAAAGCCTCTTAATAATCCACTAAATATTAATGTAGCTTTTTAATGATTTGATTACATTATGAGACACTGCAGAAGTTATAGTATAGTGCAAAAAGTAATTGCTTGTACACATACACACACATCAAGTGTGTATGCTTTGAAAGGCTTGACAATTAAGGTACATAAATAAAAGAAATTGAAATCCACATATAATTTTCTTTGGATTTTCCCTGGATGGCTTAAAATCTTTTAATGAACATTATAAAATCTTTTAATGAACATTACACACCAAGCTGATGTACACATATTTGTGTTAGGACTAATTAGATTCAGAATTAAGCAAGGCCAGGCAGTGACGTGTTGTGAATTGATGTATATAATAGAAACACGGCTACGGAAAAGTGAAGACTAAGGATGAGTTATTCTTTTACAACTTGGACTTCTAGGACCCACTAAAAATATAAATAGTATTGAAAATAATTTGTTTGGAAAAAAAATCTGTGCATCTTTTTCAAAATCCTCAAAAATAATGACAAACCTGTGTTGATTGAATGACTGTGGTTATAGGTCCCTTGATCATCTGTCATTGTCTGCTGGGTTCCCTATGGATCCTCCACGATATGACTGTGGTGGCTCCTCTCGGAGGAGGATATCCAACTGATCAGGGAGGGGGAGGGGGGAATTGGGGAATTTGGGATAACAACTCATGGTTTGCCCACTAAATAATGTAACTCATTATGGACAATAAATTTATATTAAAAATAATGACAAACCAGTGAATATAGGCTGTGAAGACGATGCATTTGAAGAGATTCTGCACACACTTGAAACCAGGGCAGGCTTAGGACAGATACGGCTTGGCTGCCTGGCGTTTCCATAAACAGTGTATTTATTCTAAAGGAAAGTGCTGACCTGACCCTCAGAGGTAGAAGAAGAATATTTAATTTTGAATAATTGTCAGTTCATACTATGGCTATTTTCTATGGGCTTGGGAGGCTGAGATGAACAAGACAGTTTCATCCCTCATGCCAACTATAAGCAGGTGGTGATGGGTAACTGGGATGTGTTTAAAAGGAATCAGAAGTTAATTCCCAGCTCAGAGAGGGCTGTAATCAATTAATTATGCCTCACATCAAGAGTGGATTGGACAATTTTATAGTCCCTGGTCAGTGGCCATACCAAGCTGGAGGTATGAGCAAGAAAGAAAAAAAATCCTCTTTGTTAAGCTATAAAATAATACTCATGGGCTTGGAAGAATTTTGTGCATGAATTCAGAGAACTGAATGCCAGGTTTTCAGCAGTGTTTTGAACTAGTCGGTCTAATAAAAATATTAATATGATCTCTACTTCTGAGCTGTATATACAGGTCTAGGTGCAAAGTCTTAAGCCACTTTTCCATCTCTATCACATCAATACCTGTTGTACAGTAAATGATTCATAAATTCTTATCCATCATATATTTATTAACTACTTATGAAGTGTCACTATGTGTCAGGAACTGTCCTTGGACTTGACAGTGAACAAAACGCAAGTGTCTGGGGTAGAGTTTAGGCTTTTTTTTTTTTTTTGGTGTTTTGAGGTAGGGTCTCACTCTAGCCCAGGCTGACCTGGAATTCACTATGGAGTCTCAGGGTGGCCTTGAACTCATGGCGATCCTCCTACCTCTCCCTCCTGAGTGCTGGGATTAAAGGCGTGAACCACCATGCCTGGTTGGTTTTAGGCTTTAATAAGAGTGATGAGCATGAAATACATGAAGACACAAGTTGTGGTAAGTCCTATAAAGTCAAGGTACTAAGTCCAAGCAGAAAGATGGATGATGGAACCTGCGTGCCTGTGGGATATGTGGACAGATCTCATGAGTGAAAGCTTTCAAGTGAAGAGTGAGTAAATGTTGTCAGCTGGAGTTTGTGACTTTGTTTGAATGAACCTTTTGGACAAAAGGGACTGGATATACAAAACCTGAGCGTGGGAACAAAATCAGCCCAGGAGATGTTGTAGTCAGCTTTCTAGTCGCTGCATAGAAAGAACCCAAGCAAAAGCGGCTTGTGGAGGAAAGGGTTTATTTGGTTTATGGACTCGAGGGGAGACTCCATCCTGGCAGGGAAAATGATGGCATGAGCAGAGGGGTGGACATCACCTCTGCCACAGCACTGCAGAGGCAGGAATGTGTGCCAAATACTAGCAAGGGGAAGCTGGTTTATAATCCCCATAAGCCCATCCCCAACAACACAGCTCTAGAGAGGTTTTAATTATCGAACTGCCATCAGCTGAGCATTGATCACTGAGAACACATTCATTGGTTTGTGGGGGACACATGGATCAAACCATGACAGGAGGAAACAATAGCTTGGTCAGGGGCATGGGGAGCAGGAGAGAAAGTCATAGGACAAAGGTGGAGAGAGGAAGACACAGGCATGCTGAGAGAGTTTGTACTAAACACCATGAAATGGACAGTGGTAGCTGGAACAACAGAAAACCAGCAAAAGTCTCAAAGGGGGTTGTGCCTAGGGAACAATTTGTATTTTAACCTTGGAAAACTTTATACACATATATGCTGCATTTTTTTGGGCGGGGTGGTAAGGTAAGGTCTCACTCTAGCCCAGGCTGTCCTGGAATTCATTATATGGTCTCAGGGTGGCCTTGAACTCATGGTGATCCTCCTCTCTAAATTGCATTTTACCCTCCCCCCCCACACACTTACAGTCTCTCTTGCCCTTTATTTCTGAACTAAAACCCCTTTCTCCCATCCTCCTTCTATGTCTTGTATATTTACTTATTTATTTTTTGTTTATTTATTTTTGTGACCCATTGATTTCAATAAGAGTACTTGCATAATCCTGGGTGGGAGTTTATTAAGTGGACAATGGGAAATCCCCCAGTGGTTACACCACTAAAGAGCATGGTTTCCCCTCTCCTGGCAATCATCCAGTTCCACTATTTAATGCATGTGTGGGGTCTCATGGACCCCTCCCTCTACTATGATGAGACTCTGAGAGACTCAGTCTTGTACAGACAATCGTATCTCTTGGGAGACCATGAGTGTAGAAGCTTGGTACTTTTATTAAAAGTCATACTGGATGCTGGGAAAATTAATTGTCTTAGAAAATTTTCCAAGACCTAAGGGGCAGAGTCAAGAGGCAGTTGGAGACCAAGACCCATGTCGGGCTCCTCTGCAGTGCATGTCAACGCACCCACAATGACAGTTACCTTAGATAAAGAAGTAAGTTTCCAGCTTGCAAAAGGGTTGGTGTTCAACTTCTTTGAGCTAGGACGGTGATGATAGAGAGGAGCCACAAAGTGACATTCAATGTGATTCCTGTTACTCCCCATATGTCTTGCCTTGCTGGTATAGCCAATGGATTACTGTCTTCTTTTGAATAACTTGACTTACATGTCTCTCCCTTTCTGAGAAAAAAAAGGAACATTTTTTCCACCTTTGGTAAAATATGATAGCAAATAATTTTAGCAACATAACTAAATTGCTCCATTTATTTAAAATACTGCTATGTGGCTTTGATTCTGAGTATTCTGAGTATCCAACAATCTATGTATAAGCATTGCCTCTAAGTTCATGAAGAGGTTGAAGTCAACCTACACATAGGCAGTAGATGGTTGAAGTCAACCTAAGCATAGGCAGAAGACTCAAGAGGTGCAAGAGTATTTATGTTGGATCAAAGTGTGGTTTCCATCATTTACATTATCTACTAGAGGCTGGGGGACACTGTGACTTTTCTACAGCCCCTGCCCCACAGCTGGTACAAAATGAACATCTTAGAATATCCATTTGAGTTGTTCTTGTGTGAAACAGAAAAAAATAAATAAATAAACCCTCTTAGCATAAGTCCCCAGGCAGAGTTTGGGCTGCAGTTCATCAATGCAGTTTAATACTGTTGTTAAATTATGTTAAGGGGGCATTATGTTAATTAAGTTAGCAAGAGCTATTGGGCAGCTAAACTACAATCATTTGGTCTTTGATCAAGACACAGGCTTTCTCAAGTAAGTTGGTAAGAGAATAGGACTTCAGTTGTTCACTTCGCCAGAAGCAAGAAAAATCCATCTTTCTCCAACCCAGACATGTTTAAATACATCTTAATTGTCCTGATTATGCTGAGAGCTTTCTTCACCGGACTTGGCTCTGATTAAAGGGCTGAGTACTTCTTGAGACACACTTCCAGCTGGACACAGCCAGCCTCAATCGATGGCATTTTATGATTCATTCTCATTGTCTTCTTCCCTTTCTGAACTAAAAAATGAGGCAGATGTATTATAAAAGTTCTCTAGAGAGATGACCCTTCCCACTTTGGCACCTCCGGCTCTGCCATCATCACAGCAATGCTAGTTATATGAACTCATGTCTTCTACAAGACTTCTATGAGTGCCTGATGCTGATGGGGAACTGTATTCTGCTCAGGGATGTATGGCATCATCTCTGTCCTTAAATGGCAGAAGAAGTAGGAAGCACTCTCGGGACTCTTTTAAGGGCACTGACCCCATCTATGAGGGCATGACATCAAGACATAATCACCTCCCAAAGGCTTCAACTTCTAAAGGTACTGCAACTGCATTGGGAATTAGCTGTTGCAAATACCAATGTGAGAAGGGCATGTTCAGACATTACCAACACAGGTAAAACCATACTTCCAATGTTGTGCACCTTGCTTTTGTCACAAAACATAACACACACCAATCAGTTATTTTTGCTTTTTTTCATGTGCGTGGTCTTGTACAAGTGTGTTGTATGCATGATCAATCAGTTCTCAAAATTCAAATATTCCTCCCCCTATAAATGAATGACTATTATTTCCTAATGAAACATCTTATAAAATCCTTTCACATTCTCCCATTTCCACTTTTTACCATATGTCTATTAGCTAATAGCTCATGTCTCTGCTTATCTTAAAATAAACAACTCTTTGACTGCAGTCTGTGATTGTTACCATTAAATATTCTCCCTCATTTTTCCCCCAGGCATCATTCCAGTTAGCCTTTTTAACAGTACTACTCCACAACCCTGCTTTGATCAAGGTCATCGTGACTTCAGTGTTGCTAAAACAGATAATTTTGGACCCCTGTCTTACTCATCTGGACACATTCTGGCCAGTTATTAACCCATTCTTGAGTCCTTTCATCCAGATCAGCACTGATGGGGGCAGGTGTCTTGTGACACCTCCCCTCTTAATGTCCTCATCTGTAACTTCCTTCTTGGTCACTCTCTCTGAGCGTGTCATCTTTCAGTCATCAGGCATTAAATATTGTTGATGATTGTGGCCATGACAACCGTGAGCCTCATAACAACTTTATTTATCTTATGATCTATCACTTAAAAAATTCTCCATGGATGATGTGCACCCTTCCTAGTCATGGACATGAAACACCCCTCTTGCCACTCTGCCCCTGGTTCTTAGCTCACAGGGCACACAGAGGCAAGTCTCCCATGACTTAAGAGGTGGTCCAGAGCCTGTCTGTGAGGTTTACGTGTCAGCATGCAGATGCCTCTCAAATTTATGTACTGACCCTGAACTCTCCCCAGTAGTCTATATCCACACTTGATATTTGTCCTTGCATGTCTGTGCTACTTCTTTGTTAACCTGATTAAATAGAGAAGTGCCCAGGAGATTAGGGAAGCATACTTCCATTGCTATCCTGTCTATCAGGGAATTCCCAAAGAGGATTAATCAAGGGGATGGACCTGTCTTGAATATAAGCCGCATCATCACATTGGAAAGAAACCTCAAAATGGCGAAAGAAGAGAATCAACTACAGTGCAGGCATTCCCCTCTTCTCCACTTCCTGGCTACCTTGGTGGGAACCTTTCTGCTCTACCACACCCTCCCCTAGTTGGACAGATGGTTCTGAAACCATGAACCAAAGTCAGTCTTTCTTCCTTGAAGTTGTTCTCCAAGGTACTTTGCTCACAATGATGAAAAAGTTACTAATAGGGTCTTTAATGGGCTTCTCAAATTTAATGGGTCCAGAACTTTCTGTCATTTTTTCTTCTAACTGGTGTCCAACACAACAGTCTTCATCTCATTCCATGAGAATTCCATCATCGTTTTGCTAAGACTTAGCATCTCCATACCCAGATCTGAGATATCTACCAACACTTTAACTCAATGATAAGCAAGTTCACATAGACTCACCTTTGTAACTGGGATGGTTAAGGTTTGTTGTCAACTTGACATTTTAGTCATCTTAGGTGGGTTTCTGATATTGTTCATAGGAAGGCAGCCTCTCACTATGGGGGCAGAATGTAAAGAAGCTCAGAGAAGCTAGAATTGAACATCCTTTTCTGGGAGGGTAGTGCAGGAAGGAAATTCCAGAGATTCTGGAAGCCAACAAGTCTGGGATAGGGTTGCAAGACCTTCCCCTAAGGCTATACAAAAGGGGAGAAAATCTTCTCTTTTCCCACTGCCTGTTTGCTGTTCTGTGTGTGGTGTTGGTGATGGGTTTCTCTCTCTGCTTGGACCTGTGAAAGGGAAGTCAGTCTCTTTTGCCACTATGGAACTACCCTTGGATATGTAGCTTTAATAAATCCTTTCTGCTTATAATTGTTCCAGGTTTGGAGATTCATCTGAGCAGTGTGGCTGAATATGACAGTAATACTCATTCACTGTTTATCACTTGCTTCCTCCATATGAAAAACAAATAAATGATTTTCAATACCTCAACTGAAATGAAACAAATGCAATATTTGCATAAATACATGTAGACAGTGACATTGTCTTGTTTTTTATGTACAAACATGTTAACAAAATAGTAAATAGTATATACACACACACACATATATATATATATATATATATATATATATATATTTCTTTAGAATGTACAATACCAAAATAACCATGAAAAAGAAAAAGAAGTTAATAACATAATGGTATTCATTTATTTACTTATATACTTACTGTCATGGTTTGATCCAGATGACCCCTATAAACAAATGAATGTGTTCTGATTGGTTGATCCTTAGCTGATGGCATTTTGGGTTTTACAACCTTGCTGGAGCTGTGTTGTTGGGGGTGGGTTTATGTGGTTATAAGTCAGCTTCCTGCCACTGTTTGCAGTGCTGTGGTGGAGGTGATATTCACCCTCTGCTCATGCCGTCGTTTCCCCTGCCAGGATGGAGTCTCCCCTCAAGTCTATCAGCCAAATAAACCCATTCCTCTACAAGCTGCTTTTGCTTGGGATCTTTCTACGAAGCAACTAGAAAGCTGACTATGATACTTACTTACTTCTGAGATAGGATCTCAGTATATATTCTGGCCTTGAACCTGCCATGCAGCCCAGACTGGCTTTAAAGTCTTAATCTGCTTGCATTGCCATCCTGAATACTCCAACTAAAGGCCTATACCCCATGCCTCTATTTAGCCAGCATTTTATATTATATGAACTTCAGAAGAATCACGTGTCTACGTAGTCTTTTTTCCATAGCAAAATAAGATCAGGGCTTCTGTTTGCTGAGGAAGTCATACATATTTTAGGCCTACAAGTTTCACTGGTCATAAAAGTCAGACTTGAAGTGTCCCATGGTTTGTATTTCCTTCGTTAGAGTCGCTGGATGACCAATGTTTACATCACATCTACTGTTTAAATGCAAAACCACATTGTTCCACTGGGTTTAGGAAGATAAGCTCTGCCTGAAGCAAAATAGAAGGGTTCCAAATATCTGAGTATTTTACTGGAACCAATGCACATGCACGTGCGCTGACTCTGCAGGGGTTCAGTGCCAACTTATAATGGACAGTGTCCAGTCAGCTTCCAGGTACAAAACTGTTTATTCAAAGAAAACTTACAGTGTTATAGGGCCAGAGAGATGGCTCAGCAGTTAAGGCGCTGGCCTGAAACGCCTAATGACCTGGGTTCAGTTCCCAGTACCCATGTAAAGCCAGATACACAAGGTGGCACATGTCTCTGGAGTTCCTTTACAGTGTCTAGAAGCCCTGATGCACTCATTCTCTCTCTTTATCTCTCACTCTCTCTCATTCTCAAATAAATAAAAAAAATTTAAAAACAACTCAAAGGTATTGTATAGCTTTTAATAAGGTATGCATGTGTTGACTGTATGTGTGGTGTGAGAGCGTATGCATTTCCCATGTGCATGTGTGCATGTGTGAATGTGTGCATGTGTGTATGTGTGTGTGCATGTGTACATGTGTGCATGTGTACATGGGTGCACGTGTACATGTGTGCATGTGTGCACATGTGTGCAGAGACCAGAGGAGGATACCAAGTGTCCTACCTCCCACTTCCACATTGCTTCCTTGAGACAGAGTCTCTCATTGAATGCTGAGATGCATTGTTTCAGCCTGACTGGATAATGTGCAAGCCCCAGGGATTCTCCAGGCTTGGCCTCCAATAGGACTGGGGTTGTAGGTGATCCATTCCTGACTTTTTATGTGGGGGCTAGAGATTGAATTCAGAGCCTCTCAGGTGCTCATGTTTGAGCAGCAAGTGCTCTGACCTAGTGAGCAATGTGCTCAGCCCACTAATGTGAAAATGTTTATATAATTTTAAACAATACCCAGGATAACCACAAAGATTAATTAAAACTAAGATAAACAAATTATTTTGGAGGAGGATTATTTTTATGAGTAAAACTGTTTAGAATTCTTAGCATGGAGAAAATGAGACTAACCTTCAGTCATTTTGTCAAGGGTCTCCTGCTCCTGCAAACCAGCTCCAGATGCATGTGCCACTCTGCATCTGGCTTTACATGGGTACTATGGAATCAAGCCCATGTCCTTAGGCTTTGCAGTCAAGTGCCTTAACCACTGAGCAATCTCTCTAGCTCAACTTTTGCTTTTTTATTAATTGAGAACTTCACTGTATGAACACATTGCATATTGGTCAAATCCCCTTAGGTTATTCTTTATGTTCCCTCTCCACCCCCATTCCACTGAGGACCCTTCTCAGTAGGGTTATTGGTATTCCCTGTTGGATCAAGAAAGCCTCATTCAGGCTCTGTGGAAGGGACAATGTCTCAAAATACTCCTTCCACTAACACCCCATGTAACCCAGAGTGGCCTCCAACTAGCTCTGTAGCCAGGCTGGCTTTGATCTCCCGCTATTCCTGCTCTGCTCCACTTTCCAAATGCTGGGGTGATCACATAAGCCACCACACTCAGCTTAAGTTTTTAAGAATATCTTCATTGTCAATAATTAGATACATTGTATGAGCAAATCTTGTGATGGCACCCCCCATGTCCCTCCTCTCTGTCCCAAACCCACTGGGGATCCTCCTTGGTGAGCATACTGGATCAGTTCGTTAGGTAGACAGTTATGAACTGCACCAGAGGTAGCAAGTTTTTTCTCCATTGTGTGTTGTTGCTGAGAGGGATAATGTCTTTGGACATTCTCCCCCATCATGGCTCTTACATTCTTTCAACCCCCTCTTTGGCTCAGTTCTCTGAGTCATATGGTGGGTGAGTTTTAAGTCTGCTTTATTGTTGACATCTTAAGTTTCTCTGGACTTTTGTTTTGGGTTGTGTTGGGTATCATTGGTGTCTCCATTGTCCTTTCATGGGTTATCTGACTTGCTGTGGTGATAAGTCTCTTATTTATCTTGCCACTTTCTCATAGGTTTCTTTTGGGCCCTAGATGATAGGCCAGGGGTGGTTCATTTCCTGCCTGGATGTCAGCCATCATCCCATGAGCAATGGAACAGAATCAAAGACCCTTCTCTTACTTAGAGTAACTATAGTTATTTGATCTTTGGCCAAGGTGCCAACAACATTCACTCTCATAAAGATAGCATCTTCAATAAATGATGCTGGACAAATTGAATAAATACTTGTAAAAAATGAAACTAGACCCACTCCCCTCACCATGCACAAAATCAACTCCAGATGGATCAAAGACCTCAACATAAGAAAACCCTGAAATTCTGAAAACCCTGGAAGAAAAAAAAATAGGAGGAACTATTTATGAGATAGTAGTAGGGATAAACCTTTCCTTTCCTGAACATACCTCCAGTAGCCAAGGAAGTGCAACAATCACTTAACCAATGGGATCTCATCAAGCTTAAAAGCTTCTGTCCAGACAAACATACCATACTCCAATAGACCAATACCAGACTGGGAGATGAGCTTTGCCAACTACAACACAGACAGAGGTCTAGTATCTAGAACTTACAAAGAACTCAAAAAATTAAATAAAAAATCAAACAGCCCTCTTACAAAATGGGGCATTAATCTCAACAGAGAATTCACATAGGAGGAAACACAAATGGCCAATTCTTATGTAAGAAAGGATTCATAATCATCAAAACTACAATGAGATTCTACCTTACTCCAGTCAGAATGGCAATCATTAAAAACTACAACAAAAATAGATGCTGGTGAGGATGTGGGGGAAGAGGAACCCTCTTTCACCGCTGGTGGGTCTGCAAACTTGTACAACTATTGAAAGCAGTGTGGAGGCTCCTGAATAGGATGGATATAGAGCTACCAATGAACCTATTAGTCATCTACCCTCAGCACAGACACATTTGCTCAACCATGTTTGTAGCAGCTCAATTCATAATAGCTAAGAATTGGAATCAGTTTAAGATTTTAAGTTGGTTGTCATCATTGAAAACCTGCATGGCTGGCCAGTCTTCTGGTCCTGATAGCTGCTATATGATGAATCGATCACACACAGAGGATGCTAAGAGAAATATATCAACCAGAGAAAACCTCCTGTCATATGACTCTACTTACTTGGAGTATGCAGAATGAGTGAACAATAAATCAATTTTGCTTGGCAATAGACCTATGGTTCCCCGGAGAAAGGGAAGGAATGTGGCTGCTTAGGCTTCATTCTGGGCATGGTGAATCTGACCTAAACTTAGGTTATGTACTCAATTGCACAATGCCATAAATGTTCTAAAAACTATCAATTTGTGTATATCAAACAGATGAATTTAATGCTATTGTTGTTCTTAACTGTGCTGTTAAATTGCACAAGAAAAGGGAGTTGGAGACACGGCTCAGGCAATAAAATCCTTTCCCAGAAGCTAGGTAAACATTCCAGGCATGGAGGGATGCACATTTATAATCCCCGTGCCAAGACAGTGGATAATTGGGGATTGATGATCAGCCAATCTAGCTTCCCTGCCAAAGAGGGATTCTGTCTCAATAAAAGGTGGAGGTTTTCCTCTAGCCTCCACATGCACCTGCACACCCGTGCACTGACACACACTTGAAACAACATATGCACACAAATTAACAAAAGGCAAGAATAAGGAAAATAGTTGGAAGATCATGTCATAATGATGCCACATTTCTCAATGAAGTTGGGGGTGGGGAACCACTGGTGTTTTAATAAAATGTCTTCTTAAATTTTGATGGAATGTACGCTGCCCTGACCATTGTTCTTGCTTCCTCAACTCACTCTCGAACCAGAGGCCAAGGAATAGCTGAATTTTGTAGTTGTTACATGGTTGCTTTTTTATAGCTGAGATGATTTTTTTAAATTAATTATGTCTCTAGAAAGCATAGGAAGGTGGACATATAATGGTAAATCATATGTCTGTGACCAATGGGAAGATAGGGAGGCTCTTCTCAGTGAGCTCCCATCATTTCTCAGTGATTTTTTTCTAGCTGTGCACTTGGGTTCTTTTGAAGAACCACAAGGAAGAACCATCAGAGTGTGATGGCTTGCACACTCACTGGGAGGTTGAAGGTTAAGCTCATTGATGGACTATCAGGCTTGTCTCCAGTTTACCTTGGACATGTGTCTTGCTCACATAGATCTTATTCTAGTTGTCTGAGGCAGAAATGACCTAGGCAGGCCCTAGACCCTGGCTCTGTCTCGATGACCTTAGAAAACTGCCATAAAACACAAACCCACACACTTGCACTCACACACACAAAATCTCTCCACATACAGAGACAGAAATGTATTCAGTGTCTAACACTCTAGCAAAAAGGCAGGCTATGCCTTTTCATTTCATTTTTTATTTTATTCATTCTATCATCTCCTGTCTTTGGAACAGTGAGCAGCAAGAAGGACATGGTCCATAAACATTTACTAAATGAGAAATATATATTTAAGGAAAAAAGAAGTAGGTAATCAATTTAAAAAACTCTTCTGTCCCACACAAAAGAAAAATCCCACATTATTTTAATTTGTCTTGATAAACTGGATTGCTCAGAGAATTTTTTAAATTATTATCTTTATTATGAGTAAGTATATACATTAAATGAGCAACTTTTGTGAAGGTGTCCCCGTTTCCCTCCTTTCTGTCCCCCACCCACTGGGGTCCTTCCTCGGTGCGCATACTGGATCTGTCCATAGGTTAGGGGGTTATGAACTGCACCAGAGGTAGACAGTTTGTCTTTTATGCTTCCCTCTTTGTGTGTTGTTGATGGGGGGATATGTCTCTGGATATTCTCCCATACCATGGCTCTTTACAATCTTTCCACCCCCTCTTCTGCTCAGTTCCCTGAGTCATGGTGGGTGAGTTTTGAGTTTGCTTTGTTGTTGAGATCTTAAGTAGCTCTGGTTCTTTGCGCTGGGTTGTGTTGGGTATCATTGGTGTCTGTCCCCATTGGCCTTTCATGGGTTATCAGGCTTTCTGTGGTGATGGGTCTCCTGTTTGTCTAGTCACTTTCTCATAGGTTTCATTTGGGTTTTAAAAGAGTGACAAGATTCATCCTTTCAGTTCTGACATGATTTCAAACTTAGATGAAAGTCTAGTACAAAGAGCCCCTTTCTTCCTAAATCATTTGAGACTAGGCTGCTGATATGATGGCCCATAGCCACCTAGTCTTTGACATCTGTTCTTCTACAAATGAAGATATAATTCAATAAAAATGTGGCACCATCATCACACGCAGGCCATTAATGCTGATACATGAGTACTGTCTCTACCCCACACTCCTTCATGTTTCTCCAGTAATTCCACTAATCTGGTTTCTGACACAGGAGCACCACGCTTTGCATTGAGTTCATCTCTCTTCAGTCTTTTTCAGTCTGGAACAGTCCCTCAGTCTTTTCTTCACTTGCAGGACATTCTTTTAATGGATTCACAATTTATAGAAGACATATGATTCAGAATGTGTGCCAGTTTGAGTTTATCTGATATTTTCTCATCATCTTATCCCTATTTTACTGAGTGCCATAAACAGGAGGCCTGTGTACATCTATCAGGAGCAGAGTAGGGTCATTTTTCTATTACAGATGATATTCTCTTTGTCCTCTGCCATATTCTTCTGATGGAAAATCAATTGATTTTTTTTTGTTTAACAATTAACATATAGGAATGTGTATCAAGATACTTTCTCCTTCCTGGGACAAAATATCCGACCATAAGCAATGCAAGGAAGGAAAGGGCTTATTTTATTTTATTTTTTACTTATACTTTTGAGGGAAAGTCTATCATGGCAAGGAAAACATGACGGGAGCAGAAAACAGGCATCATATCCAGAGAGAGCTGGAGAGCAAGCAGCGCTGTAACACCTCAAGGCCAGCCCCCATGACACACTTCCTCCAGCAAGGCTCCACCTCCTACAGGTTTCACAACCTCCCCAAACAGCAGCACCAACTGTGCATTAAGTATTCAAACACATGAGTCTAGGGGACTGTTTTCCATTTGATCAACACAGTGTGTAATGGGAAGGTAATGAGAATGCGTAAATGTCTGATTCCTCTGCCAACATGTATCAGCTACTTAGATGCCTGAATTATTGCTGTGGTGGGTGACAGCATTGCTCCCGTCACATTTATGAGTTGTCATTCTACCATGAGAAGATTTCTGTTTTTTCCATTTATTTGTATCAATGCAAACTCACAGATCGACATTTTATCCGATGGGTATAATTTATCATTCTTTATTTTGATGGTCCGCTGGAAGCCCTTTTAAGTTGACATCAATTTCATGATATCTACCATTTTCAGGATATATACTATATTTTGGCATCATTTAAGTATACTCCTGTCTCAGCCATGGAGTTAACCGTCACTCCAAAATCTGCTTCCTTTCAATAGCGAATGAGATTTAGAAATCAAGATCTGGGTACAAGACATATTTATTGCTTTTTTTTCTTTTATTTTTGGTTATCAGTATTCTCCGACATAAAAGGACTGATTTAGGGGCAGTGAATGACAAAGAGAGAGAGTGATCTATTGATCCACATCATCTATCAATACCCCACATCATTGATCTCTGATTCAATCAACTTTCTTCATTTTTCACGTGTCTAAGCTTACTGTCTCCAACAGGGAAAACCTAGTTGCAGATATTATTCATGTACTTACTGATATTCATTCAGGTCAGCTAATCTTTTGCTTTTCTCCTCTCTATTTGGATGCCCATCTGTGGTATTTTGAATGTGATAGTTTAAATGTATGGCCCCATAAACCCGTGTGTTATAGTAAAATTGAGCTTGCAACTTCAGCCCTTAGCAAACAGACGACTGCTGGAGGGGCCATGGCACCTGAGGAAGGTCCTGGGATCAAGCTCTAAGGTGCGTTTGGGGTGGATCTATAGTCCATCTTTCTAGATGTGTTCAGAGCAGTTGGAGTACTGGCTGTTCATGTTTTGTGGTGCTGGCTGTTGGTGATGTCTCTCTGCTTAGATCTTCTTCTACCATTGATGGTGTTCCCCTGAACTCTGAAATAAATCCTTTCCTTCCATGAACTGTATCTAGTTGGGTTTTTTATCCCAGCAACGAGGAGCTAACTACAAACCGTCTTTAACTGTCAACCTCTCAGGCTCTATGTCCATCTGCCATACCCTTTATGAACCCCTCCAAAACTTCATCCATCTAATATTTTATGAACCATATTCAGCATCCAGTGTTCAGATGACAGCATTGTGGAAGAAATGAGGTGTAGCTGGTCCCTGTACACATGCAGTATACCTAAAAAGCAATGCTTTAGTTTTCAGTTTTTAATTGTTTGCCAATGGACATGAAAGTTCATCAGATAGTCGTATAATCCAAAGTATCATTAATGACCAACATAGACAGAAACATTATACACAGTTTTAGACTCAACTTAACACTATTAAGATTTTCCATGAATATCCTTTTGAAAGTGATTTAGAAATGATACAGGTCAAGTTGTATAACATCATCTGTAAGTGCTATTCATCTTCCCTAGAACTTTTGTCAGAATTATCAAAGCACTAACTTCTTTTAATAAATTGCCTTTTCTTCTAGTTCAATCTTCCTTGTCCAACTTCAATAAGATGCAAATTCTTGAGTTTGAAGTGTAAAAGGCGGGTGAACAGAGATGCTATGTGAAGTGGGAATGGGGTGAAGAGGGAGCTGTTCCTCTCTTCCTCTTCAGATACCCCCAGTGGTGCAGAGCTACAGACCACAGTATGAAAACTCAAGTCTATACCAATTCCATGGATCTCCCTCTGCAAGGTTACTGAAAACTGCATCTTTTTGTAGCCAACAGATAATTACTGAGCACTTTTCCTGTTCCTACAACTATACTGGGTGCTATAGAAAAAGAGAGACTGGAAAGATAGCTTGTCATTTCACCAAGTCTACAAAGTACTAGGGGATAGAGGCCACACACAAGTCAACAAATACCAAGACATTTCAAGGCTGAAGTTAGAAAGCACATGCATGAAGTTGGGGCTGGGAACATGGCTCCATGGTTAAAAGCATGTTCTGTGAATTCATGACAGCCAGAATTCAGATCCCCAGAACCCATGGAAGCCAGACAGCTATAATCCCTGTATAGTTATGGGGAAGATGGGAGGTAGGTCCAGGAGAATCTCAGAAGCTCATGGACCAGCTAGCCTGATGTATGCAGGGATGAACAACAATGAGAGATCCTTTCTCAAACAAGATGTAAGGCAAGGACCAACATCTGGAGGTTGTCCGATAACTTTCACTGTAGCATACACTGTGGCTTCTTCCTCCACACCACTTCACTAACAAAGCCACACTAGGCTACCAGGATGCATCATCACACACCTAGGCGTTTTATGATAAATGAGCCTGGTAAAATCTCTATAAAGTTGTTATATGGACACTGAGCCCCAAAGCATGTAGATCCATGTGTGGGAGTGGAGAGATGATTTCAGACAGAAAGAAAGCCATGCATGAGAAAAGGATCTCAAACAGTAAACATCTCCCCATCTCATATAGGGTAGCCACTAACATGAGAGACATTTCCCTGAGCTGGAGTTGTATTCAGGAAGCACGTGGCAGGGCTGAGAAGATGGCTCAGTAGTTCAAGGTGCTCACTTGTAAAGTTTGCTGGTCCAGGTATAATTTCCCAGTCACTCATATCAAATGGGATGATCATTTCTGTTCAGTGGGAACAGATTCCAGACATGAAAACACACACCACACGCATACACACACATGCACATACACACAGATATACAAACACATGCATACAGTAAACACACACATACACAAACACACACACAGGCACACACACACATTTAAAATAGAGAAGCACATGGCAGAAGGCATGGGATGGATGAAGGTCTTAGAGACGTGGAGCTGGTGGGCAGGAAGGACACAGAACCTGCTGTCAACACGCCTCAACAAAGGCACCTGTTCGCATTCACCATCTCATTCCACATTCATCCCAGGGGCCTGACTTTGTCTCATTCACAGTTTGGACTTTTAGAAGTTCTCCGGGCCCCCTTTCCAAGTGTCTTGGTAATAGCTGCTGTTTTACAGCGTTCTCCGCTCTCCTGTGTGTGCACCCAAGGTTTATGGCCTGCTGACTCAGAATCCCTCAGTCTGTTAATGCTTGCTGGGCGTAAGTTAGAGACTTTAAGAGAATGTACTAACTTCTTAATGCATCCAGGATGCCTTGTAAGGAAGTACTGGTTCTATTCCAGTGTGACAAATGGTATTCTAGTGGACACTAGAGACAGTTTTTTCCCCCACAACTCTGCAGCAGCCAGTATAAAAGTAGTAATGAAGAAGATAATTAATGTCTTTTCATGTAATTTCAAATGACTTATTTTGAACTTTGCAGACTGATACTTCCATTCAACTACCACTTAAATAACGGAGTTAATTTAAATTTCTAGTACATCCATCTGCGTATCTGGGTGCTCTTGATGCATATTCACACATTTGTAAATGTGTTTACACAGATGTGTGTATGCATGTCTCCTTTCTTTTGACAATATTGGCAGTCACATGAAGGAGCCTCAGGATTTTAAAAGAAACGAAGAAGAAAGACGAAATACCGACAGCCACCAACATCAATCCATAAAACAATTAAGGGAGCTAGAAACAGATTTAATATAAAAGCACATATCATTTCCCTTGTGCTTAATAGAATGTGCCACAGATTCCTTTACAGGCCTCTAATACAAAAAGGTAAATTTCACAGTTTCCTGTGTTCACAAGATAAACTCAATCTTTATGAAAGGCCAGCATTACAGAATTGAAGAAAAGGATGCCTCCTGAGAGTCTATGATCTATACATAATGTATATTGTTCGTATAGATTGCTGCATTGCACTGTAGGAGTTCCCAGGAAAATTCAGAGAATTACCTGGTAAATAGAATTGTGCTTATGGGGAAAATAAAGTTAGGCAAACCACTCAAACCATGCAACTATGTAATCAAAACGACGATAAAAACAATAATCCTACAAAAACAAATGCTATCTCGCATTAAGATGTTGCTGTTAATAAAGAAATACTGTAGTAAATACAAATTTGTATCTCTTATAAAAGGAGTAGGGAATGCATTACAAAAGGTGTTGGTGGGGGGGTCTTGGTGGGGATTAAAGATTATGTAAGGAAATGCTGAAAGCAAAAGTTTCCAAGGAGGCAGACCATGAGTTCTGTCCAGTGTAGAGAAGAGCTTGGAGTGAACAAACATCTTGTGTCCTTCCACAGGAAGCTGTAAGCGACTGTGTTAACCTGAGTCACCTGCAAACCATGTTTCTGGTTTCGCATCTCTGTTCACCGCTCTCGGATAAACTGGTGACCCTCACAGCAGCAGGAAATGTAAGAGAACAGAATGCGTCTTTGATGGGCCATATGTGTGTATGTGTGTGATTTGGGGAATGGAACCAACCACTTTTTCACCAAAAAGAAAAAACAAAAACAAAAATAGAAGGGTTGAATAAGCAAAGATTGTTTGGTTTTCACATACATAACTCACTTTAAATCACCTTGTTTTTGTCTGTGTGATACACAGCTTGCTATTTACAGCTTCACACAATTGATTTCCTGCCCAATGACGGGTTCTCTGCTTTGGGCAATTAGCAAGCAGAGATGTGTCTCCTAATGGAAAATCCTGTGTTTCCTGCTTTTAGAAATTTTATTTACTGATTTGTCTGTTCGGGTCTGAATACAAAACGGTGAACCAGGTCAGGAATCTATTGTTACTGTTCTTAAAAACTGCACTAGGTCTGGTGGGGCTCTCTGAATGTTTCACACTGTCATTCTCTTATCACAATATTGCTAAGACAAATAACAGGAAATGAAATCATTGCCACGTGTGTGGGTTTATCATGGTCTTAGATACTAGTTTAAAATGCAGTAGTTTTGGGGGAAGTTCTCCTTTCTCCCAATCAGTAAAGATTGATCCTCTGGACAAATAAAATAAAATAAAAGTTTCTATTATATATTGGCTGGTCCCTTAGTAGCACTTGGCGAAGAATGAAGATGAGCAGCTAGTCTAAATGTAAATGGCAGATTCAATTTGGAAATAAATGGCTAAAGGAATGGAGAGTTATTGAAAAATATGCCTGCTCTTGTGCCATTCAATCTAGTGTTAAGAAGCAATCTTGGATGTGCCAGGTACATGTACCTCTGTATGAGCACATGGGAACTTCACAGTATTCTCTGACTGTTTTTTTTCCCTTAGAAGCAGATAATACACAGAATCCACATGTCCAAATCTATGGATTTCAGAAAGAGGAAAAGGGACACATCCTCATAAAAATGGTGACAACTCAGAAGGCATATATTTTCCTCTTGAAACCCCAAAAAGATGTTAGTCCTGGGATGTCATACTGTGTACGTTAAATTAATAAATTTGTGCAGGTGCATGTTTCAGCAAGATTTTATTTTTTTTTCTTGTTCTCTTGAACTCATTTCTTCTGAGAATGTATTTCTAAGATGGCAGAGAAATAGAAATCTAGAAATCCCTGGTTGAATTTATCAGGGTAGAAGGATGAGTAATTCAGGAAGTTTTTAATCCACCCCTGCTCCGCAGATTGGGCAGATGAAAATTTGTGTTTGGAAACTAAGTCAATCCTGTTGCCAGTATATGATAGATGATGGATAATATAGGGGCACAATTATAATTTTAATAGGCACTGAAATAAGATTTACGGAAGATTTACAGAGTTCTAACCTTGGTTTCACTTCATTTTTATTCTGTTATGTAAAGGATGTTCATTCCCAGCGGCCTCAGCTTCCACTGTAGAACTGGGATTCTTCTCAAATGCACCCTGCAGATATTTCTAAGGCTTGACTGAGACCAGCACTCCATGACTCCAGTGAAGAACCCGACGTTTATTTCACATACCTTAATACTGTTAGCTTTGTTCCTTGTCTAGGCTGTGGCAAGAAGGATATATTCTTCCTGGACAACAAAAGCAACTTTTTGACATATGAGTACTCTGTGCCCAAATTCCCTGGGCCCCTGGCTCCTTTGCAGTTAGAGTTGATTTCATGCCATGTGAGTCCAACTATGATAGGAATAGATGTCTGATCCATTACTTGGAAATCCTTTGTTTTGCTTTCCTAAAAGAAAATCTCAAAAGCCTAATCTTGGTCATTTGGTCCACAAATGCTGATGTGCTAAGGATAAATTCTGATGTGCTGGGCAGGGCAGCAGAGAAGATGCAAATGTCCTATATCCTGATGAACTCCCTTAGCAGCTAAATCAATGCTAAAGGTACTTATCTCTGAGGAAGAACAATTTCTGTTTGTCTTATCTGCTGATAGTCTATCCTTCTGTTTCCATGCTTAGCTAAAAACATTCTTACCAGTATACGAACAGTTGAACCTAGGTGGTGACTCACCTGTATTTTAATTCACACTCATCATAGCGCCCATGGCCACAGCTTTCAGTCTGATTATGCTTTCCTGGTAAATGTTGGAATTTTGTTTTATTTACCTCTTCATTCACAATGTTCTCTTTACCACCTAAAAAAACTCACTCAAACTTCATTCAGAAATAGAAGCCCACCGGGATATTCTTTTGGACTTCCCAACACATCTTTCTTTCCTGCACCAGTCCAGAGAATCTTCCTTAACCCTGCTTCTCTTAAAAACCAGCATTGGGCTGGCGAAATTGCTCAGTGGTTAGGTGCTTGCCTGCAAAGCCTAATGACCAGGGTTTGATTTCCCAGTGCCCATTTAAAAGTCAGATGCACAAAGTGGCACATGCATGTGGAGTTCACTTGCCTTGGCCAGAGGCCCTAGCGTGCCCATTATCTCCCCCCTTCCTCTTGCCCTTTCTCTCTCTCCTTTCCTTGAAAATACATTTAAAAACAAACAAACAAACAAACAGTATTTACTTCTCTGCGCCTACAGGGCTTCTGCCTTACACCATGACTTTGCTTCATTTTTTTTTCTCCTTTTTCCCCTGAATCACCAGTTTCCTCGATCATTTAATTAGAACATTACATTATCCGTGCAATTTTCACCTTTGTAATTTACTACGACCGTTTTCCCTCCTTTATGACCGTTTCTCTACTCTACACACCAAGTCAAGTAGAACATAGTTTCCACATATTTTCTCCATCTTAAAACATTTTTGTTGTTGTTTTTTTTTAATTTAATATTTATTGTCCATAATGAGTTACATTATTTAGTGGGCAAACCATGCGTTGTTATCCCGACTTCCCCAATTCCCCCCCTCCCCATCCCTGAT
>PVHP010020944.1:0-29996 GCA_004024765.1 Zapus hudsonius | reverse complement strand
GGAAGGAAGGAAGGAAGGAAGGAAGGAAGGAAGGAAGGAATTGATTCTTTGAAAATGCCTATGTCAAGTGGAGTCTGATAGTGACTCTACTGGCCGACTATGGGGAGCTCAGGCTAGCAGAGGCCCAGGCAAGCCCTGTCCCTTCATGGGTGCCAAAGATTTGTAAAATGGAAAGTTCTGAATTTTTTCTCTTAAATATTGCACAGGGCTCCCTGTTGGCAACTATCTCCATGTGTGGACTCAGAATGGCTTGGAATTACAGGCATACCCAAGCCCATTTACTTTCCAGTTAGGCATTTACCAGCAGGCAGCTGGTTCAGACTTGCCCACATACAAAGCCTGCCTGGACCAGGTTTCTGTACCTAGGAACCTCCCTTTCCTAATCCACGAGGCCCAAGTTTTTCCTTGCTATCCCAACTCAAGGGAACCCTGGGCCTTGACACATTCTCCCTGGGCCCCACATAGGACTAGATTGAGCAGCTGTGGAGTCTTAAGGAGTAAGTGGAACCAGGTCACAACCCCAAAACCAGCAGTCTCCTACCCAGATTTCTCAGCCTCAGTTCAGGACAGGAGCAGAAGGGTGCCAGCTGAGCACAGTGTCACCAGTACTGAGTGTCCCTGTTTTTTCTTTCCTTCCCAGATGCCCCCACAAGTCCAGAACAGCCTCAGCCTCACCTTGCTGACCAGTTGGTGATCATGAACGAAACAGAAGCCAACCCTAAGCCCAGCAAGAACTTGGCCAGGGACACCGAGGTGGAGACCACACACCTGTCCCCCAGCCTCCTCCCAGCCCAGCAGCCCACCATCTCCCTGCTCTATGAGGACAGTGCTGACACGCTGAGCGTCGAGTCGCTGACCCTTGTCCCCCCAGTTGATCCCCACAGCCTCCGCACCCTCACTGGCATCCCCCGGGCTCCCACACCAGCCACAGAGTGCACAGAGACCCAATATGACGATGCATGTGCAGAGCCTGCAGGCCCCTCTGAGCACTGAGTAGATGCAGACTCCTCCCCTTGAATGTGTGGCCCGCTGGTAGGGACCCCAGTACAGTTGACAGCAAGGCCCAGCCACCTGTCCCCCCCGCTTCTGGCATGGAAGGACAACCACTCTCCATTTGAGTTCCTCTTTCACACTGGCCTCTTTGAGAGCAGGCTGGACCCCTGGAGCCATCTGGTGCATGCATGTGACAGCAGAGGCCCTTGTCTCAGCCTGACGGCCCCAGGTGGCAGGACCCACCAGCATCATCCCTTCTCTCAGATGGCTCCTGTCTCCGCTCCAGCAGGCATAGAAGTGGACAAGGTCACTGGGGGTAGAAATCTGTAGAAAAACAAACCTAGATAAACATCTCTTTGGAGCTATTTATTTCTGGTTTTGGCAGCACATGAAAAGATTTATTTAAAAAGCACCTTTGGGAGTGGGCTCCAAAATAATTTCCTCAACTATAAGGTTTGATGTCATGTATGAACCTGTCAAGATTTTATGTTCCTTTCCTTTGAACTTCTCAATATTTTGTTTTAGAGTTCTGGGTGACACTTTCTCTGTTTTCCTAAATGATTCTTATTTCTCTGGCACCAACTCTGCAAGCCTGTGGAATGCTAAGTCTCTTCCAGAAACATAAGGTGATTTTTCAACACAAAACAAGGGAGATTGGTGTATTCTCAGATCACATGGAATGAGAGCCTGGAAGCTTCTTTGCTGTCACATGTGTGGCCTTGGCTTAGGACTCTGGGAGCAGATGTTAGTGCCACAAAAGCATAGCTTCCAGCACCTTCGTTACTTGCCACTGTCTCTTCATCTGAGAAGGAGCCATTTAGGACCATTGAGGCCCCAAAGCCCGTGGCCATGATGAGAATCAAAGGGTTACAGGTACAAGAAGCCATCCTTAGGAGGCCTCTGCTGCCTGTTGCAAGCCAGATGGCCCAAGAATGCCAAGTGTGCCCTGTTTCCCTCAGCCTCTGCTACCACAGTGATCCAGCACTGATATGAAAATCCCACTGTCCTGTTCCCAGTCGGGCATGTGCACATGAGTACTTGGCTCTGACCCACCAGCCTTCCTCACACAGCTTAGAGGTCCCTGTCCTCCTCTGAACGGCAATACCTAGTTTTCCTTCAGGTGTGGCCACAAAAGTTGTCCTGGGAGACATGCCACCTGTTTGCTATCTGCTTGTCAGGAGCCTGGCCTTCACCACTTCTGGCCAGCTGGTTTTCCTACAGGTCCCTAGGGCCAGGCTCGGCCTCCCGAGGGGAAATCAGACGCTGCCTGCCGGGACAAGGGTGATGCCTGGCCCAGGCATAGGGAAGGCAGAAGGCCATACCTGTGGGCAGAGTCCTTGGGAAGGGATGAAGAGGCAGGCGGTGGGAGAAGGGGAGTGTTAGCTGCTGATGAGTGGGGCTCCCCGTCTCTGCAGCTAACCCTTGTGTTGCTTGTTCAGTTTGAGGGAGAGGAGGACATAGGAGCAGGCTAGCTCCATCTTTAGCAAAGCTCTGCACTTCTGGTTTTGAGATGGCAGTCCCCAGGGCAGCAGAAATGGGAAAATACAAGTGACTTCCCTGCCCTGCAGCATGGCTGTGAGGAACCAGCCCACAGCCACCCTAGCCTACCTGTGGTGGCACCAGTGGGCCCAGGCCCTCCCTGGCTCCCACCAGGTGAACCCACTGGCCCCCTAGTTGCTGAGCAAGGACAGTAAAAGGCTGTGGCCAGGTCAACAGCAAGCCCTGGAGGACCAGCACTGAATAATGAAGGCACAAGGCTTCTACCCCCTGGTTCTGGCCAAGGACAGATCTGTACCCCGGCTGGTCTCCTTTAGCTAGAAGCCTTGGGAACACCTCCAGCCGTAAGCAGAGATCCTCACTGCATCACTGGTGAGCAGGAACATGCATGTGAGTGCTGGGAGCTCAGGGGCCCGGTGGAGGCAGTGGGCCCTCAGACTCTGTAAAATTACCCTCCTTCACCCAGGCACCCACCAGGCAGGCCTGGCCAGAGAACACACTGGATCTCCAGCAATGGGAGGTAGAGCAGCCTCTGGCCTGGGGGTCCCGGAGTCAGCCTTCAAAACCATTTACCCCCACCTCCAAATCCTGGCAGTGAGTTATACCATGTCAAGTCCCTGGAGTGCCTATGCAGTGCTGGCCACACAAACCCCAAACCTCAGCTTTGAATGTTGCTATGGGCACGTGCACATCCCTTTTCAGTTCAGAGGCCTGGATTGGCAGGGGGCAGTGAGCTCCCCAGGTGCCAGGGGTAGCAGCAGAGCCCAAGGGGAGGGCCTCAGAAGTAGACCCGCCCACCACCCTGCTGGGCCTGACTGAGGGCTCTCTGTGTGGAAACCAGCCACCCAGACACTGGCAATGCCAGACGCTACGGGGCTGGGTGACGGTGCCCCTACTAAGGACAGCGCCAGCTCTCTCGGCCTCTGAGATGCACCGCTGTGAATTCACAGGGAATCCAGTTCTGATCTTTTCTAGATGCAATACATACGAGATATTTCATGCAGTCGTGACAAGCAGAAAGTTCCTTCCAGCTGAAACTGTGAATAGCTCCTCGCAGAGGAGAGTGGGGGACAGGAAGACCAGTGCTTCTCTCCAGCCTAGGGAAGTACCTGCTTTGGCCACTGTGACTCACGCTTCTTAGGGACTGAACCCGAGGGTGGAAATGAAAACTGTAACTTCCTTGTAAATTGGTACTTGGCAATAAAAGTGGGAAAAAAAGACCAAGAATGTGGCCACCTATTCCTCAACACACGGTGGCTGGAGGCCCTGGCCTGGCCAAGGGGAAGGACCTTGGTCCTGTCACTGCTGCTCAGATGGGCAGGAGGGCTATGAGGACTGGAGCCCCCACAGCTTCTAGGCACACTGCCCCTCCCTCATGCAAGCCTGTGTGCAGCCCTCCCTTGCCTGACAGACACGAGGCACCACTGCACTGAGGCTGTGATATGACCAGAGTCCCTACCTGAGTCCCAGCCAGTCCTGTGACATGCTTCACAATGCTGGGACAGTCCACCTGCACCGGCGGGAGCCCTGGAAATCTCTGGAAACAGGATCGTAGGTTCTCCACAGCTGCTGGTGCTCTGGCTTGACCCTAGCCCAGAAATGTCCAAGAACTTTTAGGGTTTTGAGAACAACCCCAAAATAAACAGCTGCATGCCTACTGCTCGGAGGCCATGCTAAGGAAAGAAGCCCAGCCGGACACCGGCAGCCAGCAGGGCCTCTTCGGCTCCCAGCCTTGTTTTCTCAGTTCCTTGGAAGTTCTACCATGAGGTCTGGGACTATAAAGTGTTGGGTTGGAGCCTGCTCTACGCTGGGTGTGGTTGTCACTGGTGATGTCTGCCGGCTCCCTCCTCCGTCACCCCACCACAGACGTGCTCTGGGCACATGGACATTTACGTGGCCTTAGTCTAGAAAAGGAACTCACTGGAAGAATGCAGAGAAAGATGGAAAGTGGCCTAGGTGGGTGGAGTCAGGGAAGAGCTGCTGCAGGCTCCACTACCTCTGCTCATCCCAGCTCTCTGATCATCCAGGCCAGGCCCTGATGATGGGGACACTTGGGTGGAGAGGGAAGGAGCCCTTGCTTCCTGGTATCTTCACCATCGATGAGGAAGCGGGTGCTGTGGGGCCTATGGCTTTTCCCAGGCCCTCTGCTTGCAAACCCGGGTCTCTGTGTTCTTTGTGCTGCTCTGAACCCCACATGCAAAGGCGTGCGTCCCCAGGCTGTGACAGGAAGGAGGAGCTAAAGCATCACTTTGCAGAATGGGTGGGTGTTAGAATCATCCAGAACTCAGGTCCCAAACCCAGAATTGCTCCTCAGACCTAGTCAACGAATGAGACCAACCCTGCAGTGTCTAGCAGAGAGAACTGCGTACTCCTGGGCTTCTACACTGGAGGTGCTCAGCCATTGAATCCTGCTCTCCAAAGGGACGTGGTTGGCCCTGGTTGGCTACTGGCAGCTGACACCCAGCTAGGCCCCAGCCGCCTCCTGCACGCTGAGCAGCCCTGCTTGGGATGTGTGGGCATTCGTGCATCTTGACGCCCTCACTGTAGAAAAGGCTCTGCCTGGAAGGATGTGTGTGAGAGAATTCCTTTTCAGTCATGGCGGCTTTTATTTTTCTCTCCTTCCTCATTTTTTTCTATGGGAGATGAAGTCTCCAGAGGCAGCGTCTGGAGCCAGCGTTCCTGGTGTGTCCCTCACTGGCGTGTGGCCTGGGCCAGGTCCCCTCTCAACTTGGGCTTGCTTATCTGTACACAGGACACCAGTAGCCAATGCTGGCCTTGGTGATTGTTGGGACAGTGGGACTCTTGGCATGAGACCTGATCGGTGGCAGTGTCTCTCAGCTGCTTTCCCGGCTGCTATGGGTTGGATCTGGAATGTTCCTGAAAGGTTCATGTGTTTGAGGCCTCTCTCAGTGTACTCCCACAACTGGGAGGTTGGAGCTAGGGGAGACTTTAAGTGACGAGAAACACACCCCTTCCTCCCTCCCTTCTTCATCCCAGCCGCACTGCGCCTTGTATTCCTACCACCATGTAGCACCACAGGCCCAAAGCCAACAGTCAGTGGTCCATGAACCAGAAATAAACCTCTCCTCTTTATAAGTTTATTATCTTGTCTATGTGTTATAGTCCTGGAAAACTGGATAATCCCTCCAAGTCAAACCAAGGACTCACCTGTGGCTTGTATGGCGTCCAGAGTGCCAGTCACTCTGCCCATGTAAATTTCCCACTCATACTGGGCCTCCCTCACCACAAAGGCTGGAGTTGACCAAATGTGGGTCAGCTGCTATCACTGTCTCCTTGGGGCACAGCCAGGGTCTCACATGAGGCCTGATGGGATGAGCAGCAGGGAGCGAGTGGAGCACGTCAGCCTTGTCTGCGCTTGCGTCCTTCACTGGAGGGGAAGGCCGAGTCCCAAGCAGCCGGCTATGGAAACCCCCTTCCGCTCCTGTTGACTCCTTCATGCTCCTCAAGGAGGTGGGAAAGAACCCTACATGTCCCAGAGTGGTTTTCTCCAAAGGAAGGTTGGTTCTGTATCATTGGACACACTCAGGGCTTCCTGGGGATTCACTTGGGGTTCACAAAAGCCAATGGGAATCACAGGCCCCCTGCCCTGCCCTGCTCCTGGCTTCACCATGGCACTCACCTCCATCTCGAACCCACAACCATGTGGGCCCAGGCACTCATTCTACCTCCATCTCTCGCTCTCTCCCTCCCTCTCTTTCCCTCTCTTGCTCTGTCTCTCTGTATGTGTGCACATGTGGAAACCAGAGGACCACCTCGGGTGTCACTCCTTAGGCTCTGTCTACTTTTCTGAGGCAGGGTCTCTGTGATAAGTTGATACTGACTGCCAGCTCTAGAATCACCTGTGAGCAGAACCAAAGTGGCCTTTGTACCAGATGTCAAGGGGCTCAGACAGACTCAGGTAGGTTATTTTTCCAGCAAATTTTTCTCAATGATACAGTTGTGTTTTTTGTTTTATGTCTTGTTTTGTTTTTAACATAGGGATCAAACTCAGGTCCCCCTGCTTGTGAGACACTTCACACTGACTGAACTGTTTCCCGCCCCTGGACTCACCTCTGCAATTCGATGTACCTAGAGGAGGCTGTGCTGGGAATGGAAGACCACTGGCCCCGGGCCTGTTGTCCAAGCATATGGGAACGTGCTCACCAGCAGAGCGGCTTTAAACACGGGTTTTAAACATTCTCCATGACTAGTGTAAATCTAAGTGTAATTGAAAGTCAGCACAGCTGGACCCTGTGCGGAGACTGAGGGACTCATTTCATGCCTCTGTCAGTTTCCTAGGGCTCCGAAAACCTTGGCATCCTGGTGAGTGAGTCACCTAGGCTCTGCCTCCATGGTCACATGATCCTCCCTGGGTCTCTACTCTCATCACCCCATCCCTAAGACACCAATCACGGGACGCAGGGTCCACCCTGATCCAGGATGATCTCACTCGATCCTTAACAAATTGACATCTGCAAAGACCAAGTGCCAAAAGTCGCATCCACAGTGCCAGAGATTAGGCCATGGACATCTCTTAGGAGAATCCATCACTCGGCACCGTAATTTGCCAGCAATGAACAAGGCCATAAACACACAATAAACAAACACACAATAAACAGCAATGAACACGGCCATAAACACACAAGTCACAATAGGGAACTCCATGATGCAGCCTCCATGAAATCGCCACCCAGGAAGGGCAGTGATGCAGCCTTTGAGTTACCCACACTCTGTAAGTCACCCCAGTAAACTCATTGGTTCACCACTCCCAAAAAAAGATAAAAATAAAATGCACGTTACTTTTAGAGTTTTGTTGTCATTATTAGTGCTTATTTGGGCTTAGTTTTCTTTGTTTTTGTTTTTGCTGCTTTCGAGACAGAGTCTCACGTGGCCCAGGCTGGCTTCAGACTCAATACATAGCTGAGGATGACCTTGAACTGCCCCTTGCCACCACCTCCTGAGTGCTGGGATTATAGATGTGGCCACTATACCTGGTTTGGTTTTTGTTGGGGTGTTTTGTTTTGTCTTGGTTATTTTTTAGTGTGAGTGCAAGTGCATATGAATGCAAATTTATGTGCATGCATGCGTGTGTGCGTGTGTGTTCGTGTGTGTGTGTGTGTGTGTGTGTGTGTGTGTGTGTGTGTGTGTATGCACACATGCCCAAAGAGGCCAGAGGACTACCTCAGTTGTCATTCCTCAGGAATACCATCCACTTTTTTTTTTTGAAAACAGTCTCTCATTGGTCTGGAACTTACCACTGGACAGACTGGCTGGCCAGCAAGCCCCAGGGACCCTTACTGTCTCTGCCTTCTCAGAACTGAGATTATAAATATCAGCACACCCTGATTTTGCATGGATTCTGGGGACCAGAGTCAGTCCTGATGCCTGTGAGGCAAACACCTTACCAACTGAGCTCTCTCCCCAGCCCCAGGTAGGGGTTTGGTTTGGTTTTGGAATGTTTTGTGGGTAGGTGTTTTTCGTCTTTTGGCTTTTTTGTTTTGTTTTGTTTTGTATTTTTGTTTTTTGTTTTTGGGGTTTTTTTTTTTTTTTGAGAGAGAGAGAGAGAGAGAGAGAGAGAGAGAGAGAGAGAGAGAGAGACAGTGTCTCTATGTAGCCCAGGCTGATCTCAAACTCAAAACCTTCCTTCTGAGTGCCAGGATTACAGATATGTGTTCAACCACACACATCTTGTATAATTTAACCTTTATCTTCTATCTGCTTTAAGACAGCTTCATAATTATATGTTTTGATCACATGTACCCCACATCACCCTCCCTTCTCACTTTCAGTCTCAATTCCTTGTCACTTCCCAGTGGCCATGCCACAGAAGAGAATGATCCTCCTCCCAGGCTTTCATTCATCAGGGAGGAGAGTGACCTCATAGTCCCCTCCTCCATCTCTAACAGATGGCTGACTGGCCCACATCTGATATGGGTTCCGGAGTGCAGTGGCCTTGCGTCCAGATACCAGAATTCCACGGCATCGCTCTCCATCCTCCACCTTCTGCAACATCCCCTTAACCCTGGAGGAGAAGGCGTGCAGGTCTTATTTCACACTGAGCAGCGTCATTCGCCACTTTTCACATTTGAACAGTCTGCATTGACTGCCTTCCACTGCCATGAAAAAGAAATTAGCAAAGAAACTTCTGAGCAGGGCTGAGAGCAGAGCTGATTTATGGATATAAACATAAACATTGAGCAGGCAAATTGACAATGCATGTTATCAATAGGTCCTTTCCTGGGGCCTCCATTCTCCCTCAGCATGGACCTGGGGAGCAGGCCTCAAATCCGATCATGGAGCTGTTGGTTACCCCAGAAACCTCCCTGCCACTATTGCACTGGAAGGAAGGCACATCCTGCCTGGAGGGTAGAAGGATTGGATTTGAGGCCTACTCCGCAGCTTGCTGCTAAGCTCTTCTTTCAGGGTGTGCCTGTGAGAGGGATCGGAGAGCATCCGCTCCTGAACCAGTGTTGGCCAATGCTGTGGGTATCATCCGAGTCCTCAGGAGCACAGATAGGAGCAAAGTTACTGTCTCCTGTTGAGCTGTGCACTGGGGTTCCTGGCTCTCAGGCCACTGCTCACAAGGCTCCTCAGCCTAGCTGATCCCTGTAGAAGATGTGTGTGCTGACTGCTTCTTAGGAAAGGCAAGAGGCCTGCAGCCCACCCAGCCAGTGCCACACCTCCCTGCAGTGCCTGAGCCCTGAACCCTGGCCTGGAAGACCCCAGGACCTTAGCACCTACCTTCATTTCCCTCCATCCTTCCTCCCCATCCCGTCCTCTGGCTTAGCATGCGAGCCACCTTCCAGAGGCCGTTCTGAATTGCAGTTCCCTGGCCACCCATTTACTGCCGGCCATTTGTCAAACCCTAAAGGGGTTTTGCTTCTTTAATTGTTTGCTTATTATATTCAAAGCCCCCTTGTTTGGCAGTGTGAGGTCCCAGAGGACAGGAATCAGTGGACCTGGCCTCAGACAGCAGGAGTGGAGCCAGGAGAGAAGGCACAGGATTCAGGCTGGTTTCTGAAGGGGACCTGGCCCACAGCACCCCCCAACCCTGGAAACCCTTGCCTCCACTCTGGGAAGGGCAGGTCTGGCTTGTATGCATGGGCTCCCTAGGTCTGCTGTTGAAGATGGACATACGTCTTCCTCCAACATGGCACCTGAGAGAATGCTTAGATGAAGACCCAGCAGCCAGGGTCGGTGATGCCTGGGACATGGAGGTGCTTCCAGGCCCCAAACTCAGTGGCCACACACATCAAAACACTGTCTTCAAACTGTGGCCTCCAGCCCAACACAACCCCCTAGCATGTTCTCTTTGGCCTTTGCAAGTGTTTAAAAAACATGAAACCAAGACTCTAAAAGTGCGTCCATCAAGCCCATGTTTGGGTTTCTGTCTTCACTGAAGAAATCATCCTGGAAAAACAGCTGTGATGGCGCACCCCTGTCAGGAGAGTAAGACAGGAGGAGCATGAGTTCAAAGCCAGCCTGGGCTCCTTAGCAAAAGACTTGAAAGAAAAGTTCAATTGCAAATGTTCGACAACTGCCATCTCTAATTGTGGTACAAGTATCATCCCCGAAGGACACTCCTGACACACGAAATAATGGCTTCCTTATCCCCAGCTCCTGGCAACTGCCACTCCTCCTGGCTTGAGAATTCGCCTGTCCTGCATATTGACAACTCGATAAACAAAATGACCATGGTCCCCTCCCACCACTCTGTCTTCCTAAATCTGCTGAATCCCTTCTTCCTTCCAACTATCTCTCGTCTGTTTTGATGTCATCATTTTTCCTCTCCTGTGATGCAGCCACTGTGAGGTCACGAACAATTAAGGCCACTTTGTGTCTGGATGACAGCGTTGTGAGGAGCCCTCTCTCTCTGTGGCTCTTACGTTCTTTCTGAAACCTCTTCCTTGATGGTCCCTGAGCCTTGGAGGGTGTGATAGAGATGTCTCACTTAATGCTGGACACTCCACTGTCACTTAGCACTTTGGCTAGCTTTGAGCCACTCCAGTGGTCACTGCCATCTGAGAAAAGAAGTTTCTATAACCAAAGTGCAAGTAGCATTAATATAAACATAAGTGTCGTGGTGGTTTGAATGTCTGTCACCAGATAGATTCAAATGTTTTATTAAAACTTGTCACTTGTATTTCCAGCAGCCTGGCTGGAAGAGGTGTCACTGGGGGGGCACGTGGTGGCTTGATCCAGGTGTACCCCATAAACTTATGAGTTTTGATTGCTTGATCCCCAGCTGATGGCAGTCATGGAATTGGAATCTAGTTGGAGATGTATTGTTGGGTGCGGGCTTATGGGTGTCATAGCCAGCTTCCCCTTGCCAGTGTTTGACACACTCTCCTGCTGCTCTTGTCCACCTGATGTTGGCCAGGAGGTGATGTCCAGCCTCTGTTCATGCCATCGTTTTCCCTGCCATCATGGAACTTCCCCTCAAATCTGTAAGCCAAATTAAACCCATTCCTCCACAAGCTGTTTTTGGTCGGGTTCTTCGTGCCGCAACGAGAAGCTGACTGTTAACAGGGCAGATCTAGATTCCAGCTCAAAGCTGTGTTTGAGGGCAGATCTGTTTCCAGCCTAAAGATATGCAGTCTGAGTTCCGCCTGGAGTTTTTGTGTGTTTCCTTGTGGTACTGGTGGTGGTTTTCTCTCTGCTCAGGTCTGTGAAAGAAGGCCATCTTCTACATTACAGAAATTCCCCTGGATCTGTAAGCTTCAAATAAATCCCTTCCTCCTCTAAACTGTGCCTGGTTTGGAAGTTCATCCCGCAGTGTGTAGCTGACTACAAGTTAGGGAAGTTTGGTAGACATAATATATGCATTTAGCTAGACAACAATAGTAGTTTCCCCCATAGGGCTTATGACTTCCCTGGCCATAGGCTTTTGACTAGGTTTTCAATACCAGGCAGGAATTCCCTCCCACAGAACAGACCTCAAATCCAATCAGAGAGAAGTTGGTTTCCCTTCAAGCAGACATACCATCAGTGCACCAGTTGGTACATTTGGCCTGGCTGACCAGCTGTAAAGCCTACAGGGACCAGTGCAGGCTAAGGCCATTATACACATACCTCTTGCGAGCATCCTGACAGCTAGCCAGCAGGGAGGAGGGTTCCAGCTTGATTTCTCAGTGACCTGAAATGTGGAGTCTTCAGTAATGGGGTCTTACCATCTATCTCTGGTGGGCAACCAAAAGCCTGTGATGTTTGGGAAGAATAAGGGGCCTCCCTGGCCAATAACTCACTGGAAGATGTCTCACGTCTGGTTCTGAATTTTTTCTCTTCTTTTCTTTTTTCCCAAGGCAAGCTGTCACTCTAGCCCAGGCTGACCTTGAACTCATGGTGATCCTCCTACCTCTGCCTCCTGAATGTTGGGATTAAAGGTGTGGGCCACCACACCCAGCTATAACAATCTATGGCTTCTGGGCACAACATTATCCACCTTCATAGGATAACACATATATTATTAGCTCGTGAAGAAGTAGGTTTCAAAGAAGTATGGTTCATTCCTAAATCTTAAATTTTGATTCACTCTCCTCCCACTCCTTCCTCTCCTCATCTCTTCCCCTTAGACCATCCCCTCCCCAATATCCTGTCCGCTACTTACATACCTGCTACAACCTCCCCTCCCCTCGCTTTCTCAGAGCCCCCTTCTAGCTTCCTGGCTTCTTCTATAAGTGACTTCTTGAGCTGCGGGTCTGGCTTGTTCCACTCAGGGCCATGCTTTTGAGGTTCACGCATGGTGCAGATGTTGTATTGCTACTTTATTCCTTTTCATGGCTGAATACCATGCCACCCTCCTTCCATGTTGGTGAGTGTCTGGGGTGTGTTCCCCTTTGGCTGCCGTGACAGTGTATTTACATGGACCGTCCTTCAGCCTGTCAAATCCAGTTGGATTCAGGGAATGCCTGACAGCTGCCTGTGAAGTGGCCTCAGCTGCTTCCCAGGGACACAGATGTGATCCGCTGCACCTGCTGCCCTCAAGAAGGTCAGGGGCCACCCACAGATAGACAGGTGCTCCAAAGGGGACAGTAGCTTCCTTATCAGGCCTCCACACCCTCATCTGGAAAATGAGTCTAATGAGGGCAGATGGGCCATCTTGTGCCCTCTGGTTCCCACCTTCCTGTTCCCACGGTCTATATGGTGCTGAGGCTCCAGTCTCCAGCATGGGCCCCGGTGCCAGCTGGGGATGGCATAGATGGGGCAGGAGCTAGAAATGCAGCAGGACACATACCTGCACTCAGGGGAGCCATGCAACCAGCCACCCAGTGCAATTGAAACTGCACCAGAGGTTTTCCTGGTTCTGAGATCAGCAGGAAACAAGGAAGGTCCGGAGCTGTGATGGTTAGGTTTTGTTGTCAACTTGATCTCTTTAATTATCTTGGGTGGGTCTCTGAGGATGTTTACAGGAAGGCAGCCTCTCAGCAAGGGGCAGGATGTAAAGAAGCTCAAAGAAGCTGGAAGTAAACATCCTTTCCTGTGGGGGCCATGCAGGAAGGAAATTCCAGAGACTCAGGAAGCCATTAAGTCTGAAATAGGGTTGTAAGACCCCACCTTAAGCCTATATAAAAAGGGGAAGAAATACTCTTTGGCCCTCCTGCCTGTTTGCTGTTCTGTGTGTGGTGTAGGTGATGGGTTTCTCTCTCTGCTCCGACCTGTGAAAGAGAGCCAGCCTCTTTCACTGTTACGGAACTTCTCCTCAATCTGTAGTTTCAATAAACCCTTTCCTCCCCAAAACTGTGCCTGGTTTGAAGATTCATCCCAGTGGTGTGTGGTCCCAAGCAAAGCACTGTGGTCAGGGTTACATGACTAGAAGGTTCTGGTCCCAGGCAGACCCAATGCCACACATGTAGACAGTGGCATATAGGGGTCACAGCACACTTCATGATGAGCTTGATAGGACTGACCATGAGCGGTGGTGGGAGAGAGGCAGCTCTGGTCTGCGGCTCAGCGAAGGTCCAGTCAGTGTCTCGGCACCCACCACCCACCTGATCAGTAACCGCCTGTCATGGTTTGATCCAGGTGTCCCCCACAAACAAATGAATGTGTTCTGATAGATCGATCCTCAGCTGATGGCAATTCAGGAATTAGAACCTCAGTAGAGCTGTGTTGTTGGGGTGGGCTTATGGGGGTTATAAGCCAGCTTCCCCTTGCCAGTGTTTGGCACACCTTCCTGCCGCTATTTCCAGTGCTGTGGCAGAGGTGATGTCCAGCCCTCTGCTCATGCCATCGTTTTCCCTGCCAGGATGGAGTCTCCCCTCGAGTCCGTAAGCCTAATAAACCCATTCCTCCACAAGCCGCTTTTGTTTGGGTTCTTTCTGTGCAGCAACTAGAGTGCTGACCGCAACACCGCCTCACCCCTCCATGTGTTTCTGTTTGGTTCTTTGGCTTCCCCTGGCTGCCAAAAGATCATATAGCTCCGGGGAAACATGGAAAAGTCTAGAAAAATGGTGCTTCCCGTGATGTCACTAGTAAGGGACAGCAGGGCTGACACCTGGCAGACTTCCTTCCAGGCTTTTCTATAAGCATTTTGTCAACTGACACAAGACAACGGATGACATTTCACACTTTGCTGGGGCACCCAAGCCTCCTGGTGTCTGATGGCCCTATGACTGGAAACTCCCTCTCTAAAGAGGGTGACAAGTTCTGGGGCAGGGGCATGCCCCTCTGTTAGCTGCTGCCTGAGAATAGATACTAATATTGCTTCCACACTGTTTGAATTCAGCCCACAATAACTATCTTTACGTGAGCCACCTTTCCACTCTGATGACAAAAGCCGGGGGCAGTCAACTTAAAAGGCAAAATGGTTTACTAAGGCTTGTGGTTTGAGATCGGAGCCCGGGGCTCATGGGCCCTGTGGCTCTGACAGCACTTTATGGTGGGGGCTGTTTATATTCTTGTCTCAGGCTGCTGTTTCCAGCTCAAACCCACTCCCCTGTGAAGCCTCCTGAGATTTCCTCTGCCCCTCCCATTCCCAGCATCCTGGGAACTGAGCCTGAACCAGGGAGGTCCCACCATCCGATCACCTCCCCGAGACCTAGAAGGTTAATATTCCATTCTTTTCCGGAAGAGCAACAAAGACCCAGACCAGAGATGCTGAGTGACTTATCCAACGTCACACAGCTACTAAACAGACACAAATGTATCAACAAGCTTCTCTTCGTGGGCACTTCCTGCATGCCAGCTACAGAATTGCCATGCCTGACCCCGGCTTAGCTTCCCACCACCCCAGAGGGAGGCCCTCCTGCTCCCTCCATGCCCCCTGGCTTCTCAGAGAGTGAGTCCCGGACAGTGAGGAGCCCCAGAGCCCAAGCCATCCCTGACCAGCTCTGCTGCCCCAGAAGGCACTGCCAACCCCACCCTGACTCACTGGCGATTCCCAGGAACTGTCTGGAACTTGTCCAGCCCCCTATCTGCTCTTGAAATGCCTTATCTCCCACACTTGATTAACTCCGCTTTTCCTGACAATCCGCCCGCCTGGGGAAGCCACAGTCCTAGGGAGTTGCTGCCACCAACACCCAAGTGTCTTGGGGTACTTATGCTCTTTACCTTGGCGTTGGTGGCCTCTGTCACCCAAGGCAGGTGACTGCATGCCAGCCCCTCCCGAAAAGGACACTTGTTGAGCACCTGCCGTGTACCGGGCTCTGTATGAGACACCAGGAGGAACAGGCCAGGGACCCAGCTGCCCCTCCTCGTGCTGCGAACTGTGGGCTTCTGACCACAGGTTGTGGCTGGACACGTGCCACATAGGCCTGGACCACAGACCTGGCCATTGTGGGTCTTCCTTGAGCACTGACAATTATAAAGGGGTGAGAATGGGGACCCCAAAAGCTGAACCTATGCCCTCCTTCCCTTCTACTTAAAAAGTTATTTATTTATTTATTTGAAAACATTGAGAGAGAGAGACAGAGACAGAGAGAAAGAGAGACAGAATGGGCACACCAGGGCCTCAGGCCACTGCACAGGAACTCCAGATGCAGGGCCACTCTGTGCATCTGGCTTTACGTGGGGAGTCAAACCAGAATTGTTAGGCTTTGCAGGCAAGTTCCTTAACCACTGAGGAATATCTCGGTTCCTTCCCTTCTTTTCCATCATTTTCATCCGCACCTTCACCATTTGTGATGATTACCTTTAACTGCCAACATGACTGGATTCCGAATCACCATGGAGACATGCCTCTGCCCGTGTCTATGAGGGTTAGCCTTAGGAAGAGTAAACTGAGGCAGGAAGACCCAGTCTGAATGTGGGTGGCCCGTTCTCATGGGCTGCGGTTCTGGACTGAATACAAAGAAATCAAGGCTGAGCACCAGCAGCCATTTCTCTCTGCTTCGGATGCAATGTCACCTGCCACCATGCCTCAGACGACAAGCCAGAACAGACCCTCTCGTCCTTAAGCTGCTCTTCTCAGCACCTGGTCACAGCAATGCGAGGAGTAAGTCGGACGTCATCACTGTCTCCCTCTCCTTCCCCATCATTGACCCCTTCCTCAGCACCGTGGTCAGCATCTGCGGAGGGTCATGTGCTGGTTGATGAGATGATTAACGTGATGACGCAATGGTCAGTGTGATGGTAGATGCAGTGGGTCATGCGATAGTTAATGCGATGTCTGATGCGGTGTTTGTAGCACGATGGTTGACACCATGGTTGATACATGGTTGATGCCATGGCTCATGTGCAGGATCTGGATCGCCTAGTAGTCAGACCTCTGCCCATGTCTGTGAGGAGCTTCTAGACTGGGTTAACTGGAGCTAGTTGGGAACATCACTCTGGCTTAGTGGTTAAGGCACTTGCCTCCAGTGCCTAAGGCCCCAAGTTCAATTCCCCAGTACCCACATGGGCCAGACCCACAAGGTGGTGGCCCTGGTGCTCTCTCTCTCTCTCTCTCTCTCTCTCTCTCTCTCTCTCTCTCTCTCTCCCTGTATCTCTTTGCTTAATAAAGAAAAAATTTATATATATATATATATATATATATAAACATATATATATGTTTGGGGGGTTTGGGGCGATGACTCAGCAGTTAAAGGTGTCAGCAGGCAGGCAAGCCTGCAAACCCAAGTTCCATGCTCCCAGTATCCACATAAAGCCAGACACAAAGTGGCCCATGACTGATTCAGACGACCCACAGAGGAGGATATCCAGCTGGTTGGGGATGGGGGAGGGGGAGCATCGGAGAATTGGGGACAACAACTCATTGTTTGCCCACTAAATAATGTAACTCATTATGGACAATTAAAAAATAAGTCAGAAGAAAAAAAAAAACAACAAAGTGGCCCATGTGTCTGTGATCCCAACAAGCCTACAGCAATGGGAGGCGGAGCCAGGAGAATCTGAAGCTCATTGGTCAGCTAGACAAGAGGCCCTGTCTCAAAGATGGTGGAAAGTAAGCACAGACACCGTGAGGTTGTCCTCTGACCTCCACACTTGCGCCATGGCACATGCGTGCCCAGGAGCTATACACACACAAACACGCAGTCTTCTGGTTAATGTCTGGAAAAGAATCTCACCAGCCCTGAGCTTATTCTCTGTCCTTATCATTGCTGTCACCATGACCTTGGTGTCATGCTAAGTATCATAAGCCATCTAGGGGTGACTGAAGACGACACCTGCAGAGGATGAGTGTAAATCACATGGGAACACCGCCCGATAAACTCATCGTTGCAGTGCTGGGGAAGGAACCAGGGCTCCCACCCACTAGCTAGACAGGCAGCCTACCCAGCCTGCGTAGTTCCCTAGGCCCCGGTATCCTGGGACGAGAGAACCAATCTCACCCCCTCCATAGATAACCAGGATGACTGCTTCCCGAGAAGCTGTGGCTTGAAGCAGAGAATCCAACCGATACGACCTTAGGTAATGACTTTTGCCCATCCAGGGCCTGGGAATATGGCCTTGGGCCAGAAGGTGTGAGAGTTCAGGAATGCAGGACCCAACTTGCAGATGGACCCCGGAGGGCCACCTGCTCTGGAAAGGGCAGCCAGCTGTCCCCATTCCAGGGAAACGAAGTCTCTTGGGAGAGGCAGCAGGAGGGAGGCATCAGGACGGGATGGATTCTATGCTCAGGTGCCAGGATCCCAGGCCAAGAATTCAGGGTGAAACAGTCCTCAGCTGGTGACCCCCTCCAGTGTCACCCTCAACTTGAGTCAGGAATGTGTTGTGCTGAGGCCTGTGGGAGCTATAAACCCACAGTATGTGGTCTCCCCTCTGACGAGCTTGCAGATAGCTTGGAGACCATCAGAAAAGACCATCCCTGCAGGAGAGACGGCTGTGGGCACAGCAGGGAGTCTATATCAGCTGGACTCCAGGTCCCTGTCCATATGAGCACATAGGGATGGGACCAACAGAACCCATACAGAGGCAGGCAGGGGCGAACAAGGGGACCAAAAGGCCATAACCCCCCCCACACACACACATACATTCTCTGCCATCTAGACAGGAGTGTTGGCCTTCCCCAGCAGGCAGAACTTTTGCAGTAATTTTTTAAATATATATTTTTTAGTTATTTGCAAGAAGAGAGAGAGAGAAAGAGAGAGAGAACATGCCATAGCCTCTTGCCACTGCAAATGAATTCCAGATGTATGGGCTACTTTATGCATCTGGCTTTACATGGATACTGGGGAATTGAACCCAGGCCATCAGGCTTTGCAAGCAAGTGCCTTTAACCACTGAACTATCTCCCCAACCCCCAGGGATTTTTTTTTAAATCCCCTTCCACTGAGAACCTTGATTCTGCACTCAACTTCTATGGGATGTACTTTTTTGTTTTTCAATTCCATATGCCAGGATGATTTTTAAATTTTTGTGTGTATACATGTATATACATATGCTCTCTCTCTCTCTCTCTCTCTCTCTCTATCTATCTATCTATCTCTATCTCTGTGTGTGTGTGTTACAGTGTACTTGTGAAAGTCTGAGGACAACCTTGGAGTATCCTCTCTGTCCTTCTTTGAGGCAGGGTCTCTTGGTGGGTTTTTTGGTAATATTTATTTATTTGGAAGCAGAGAGAGAGGAAGAATGGGCGCGCTAGGACCACCTGCCACTGCAGACCAACTCCAGATGCACGCGCGCCTTTATTCATCTGGCTTTACGTAGGCACTGGGCTGTCAGACTTTACAAGCAATCACTTTCAACCGCTGAGTCACCTCTCCAGCCCGTCTCTCAGGAGTATTTGCTGCTGGGTGTACCAGTCTAGCTGGCACACGAGCTTCTAGATTCCCCTGGCCCTGCCTCCCATTGCCACGTGTTGGGCTGACGGATACGTGCATCATTGTGCAGCTTCATTTGGGTGCTGCAGGTTGGACTCGGGCCAGGGGGCTTGCAGGCAAGCACCTTTAACTGCTAAGCCCCTTCTGCAGGGGGTCTTTAGGGGAACAGTCTCAGGGGACAGTTGGCAGGACACAGGTGGCCAGCTGAGGTTCTTGTCCTCATGAGTCGCATCTGGCAGTGTGGCTGAGTGAGGACGTAGGAGACAGATCCCAGGCTGGTGGGAGAGGTGTAGCTTCCTCGTACAGCATCTTTCGTATTAATCTCTGGAGACAGTCAGACAAGGGAGGCCTTGGAGGTGCCCAGCCTGGGAGTCCCAATGCCAAGTGGACCTCTGAACAGAGTCCAGCTGTACCTGGAAGAGGGGGCACAGGGGAGCAGGTGAGGATTGGGGGATGTGGGACACTTCCAGTGATCCTCAAGCTTGGGAATTAGGTGCTGGGGATTTGGGGCCATTGCAGGCAAGGTTGGGGCTTCCTTACCTCTCCTTGGAAGGGTGGCTGGGCCTCTGTCCATCTGTCCTTCAATCCATACAGTGTGTCTCAGTTTCCCCCTCTGTGTAATGGGCCCCTCTTCCAGATCCCCAGAGCCCTGAGTACGACATGCCCTACACTGGCAGCTGGCGGGGTAACACCAGGCAAACAGCTACCTGGCTGGTTATGAATGAATGAAGGACTGGACCCACCAAGGAGTCATGAGAATGAACCACAGATGGTAGACAGGTGCAGTGATGAATGGACAGGTGGAAGAATGAATCAATGGATGAATCAATGAATGAATGGCCTATCAGATCCCGGCAGCTCAGAAGGAGGCCAGAGGTCAGGTGGCAGCTGACCTGAGGCACATGGCATCCACGCGTGATGCCACAGTGACTCACACCTCAGCACCATGCCAGAGACCTGGCAGGAATCTCCTGAGTCATCTTTCCTGCAGGCCTGCCTGGGGCTCTGCCACTCAGAGTTCCTCACAGAACCAGGCCCACAATGAATCAGAGTTTGGGGGGCAGGGTGAGAGCAGAGATCCAGCAGCGCCTGGCACGAGGAGAGTGGGGGACAAGGTCGGGGAAGGCTGCAGGGCTGGAGGTCCCTGGAGTGGGGGTGGGGCGGCTCAAGCCAACAAATCAATAACAGTGCTGACAATGAAACATTTATAGAGGAGGCTCCGTGCCAAGGGGCGTGTCTTCACTTCTGCCTACAGGACCCAAGTGGCCCCTGTGACCACCATGATGATCATTCTCCTGCATCACCTTCTCCAGTTGCTTCACTGTGCCCTGCAGGGTTGAGGGAGGCCTTGGAGGTACCCAACCTGGGAGTCCCAATGCCAGACGGACCTGAACAGAGTCCAGCTGTACCTGGAAGAGGGGGCGCAGAGGAGCAGGTGAGGATTGGGGGATGTGGGACACTTCCAGTGATCCTCAAGCTGGGGAATTAGGTGCTGGGGATTTGGGGCCATTGCAGGCAAGGTGGGGGTTTCCTCACCTCTCCTTGAGAGGGTGGCTGGGCCTCTGTCCATCTGTCCTTCAGTCCAGTGGTACCTAGAGCAGCTCACAGAATCTCAGTCAGCCATTGAGTGATATCCAAAGAAAGGAGCTCAGGAGAGGGCTGTGCTAAACACTGAATAAGGACCATTATGGGAAGTGGGGAGTCAAGTGAACCCAAGCACAGCCTTTCTGGAGGTGCTATTACTCCAGGCCTGAGGTAGTGGGCCCACATCCAAATGGGGTTCCAGAAACTTGGTGCCCACCCTACCGGGAAAAGACAAGTATTTGTTCTTATGGCACTGGGGCTGGACCCTCCCCCTCCATCATCACACAGGTCACAGGTGCCCTCCTGCTTAAGGATGCTCACAGCCACCTTCTCTGAGCCTCTTATACTGCAGCATAGGATCTTGGGGTTTAATCAGCAAACCAACATGGCCTACTCATCCGTGTTGCATGGCCTGTCTTCAGGACACTGTGCTTAATGGAGGGAGGACCACACATGTAAGTGACATGGGAGTCCCAGCCAGAAGGCAGGAACAAAGATTGCTCCGTCCCCATATTTCTAAAGGAAGGATCAGAGAGCAGAGTAGCTTGTCCAGAGTCCCAGACCTCTAGGAATTCATCGAGGATCAAAGCTCAGAACTAAGAACTGGGGTCCTTGTTTATGTAGCTCTGCACAACTTAAAAAAACAAACAAACAACAAAACACGTGTTGGAAATGGAGAGATGGCTCGGTGGCTGAAAATGCAAACCTGAGTAAATGTGAAAGGCAGGCCTAACAGCCTGTGCCTAAAGCCCCACACTGGGAGGTAGAGGACCTTGAGACTTGCTGGCTCTGACACGCCCTCCTCCAGGAAGCCTCCCAGATGGCCAGGCCAGCCCTGAGCCTTCCTCGGCACTCTGGATTCTCCTACAGGGCCTGCCCTCTGCTCTGACGTCCTGGAAGGGGTCATTCCAAGCATGCAGCCCTTCCTTCCATGGGGCCCCTGCAAGGGGCACCTCTGGGTGGGCTCCAGGGCTCAGGTACCCCTTCTTCCTACTAGGCCCATCTCTCCAGTACTACTCAAACCTCATCTCAGCCCTTGGGGATGGGGCCATCACTAAGACCCACTTGGAGACAGGGTTCCAAGAGGCATTTACTTGAAGGCACGTGGGCAGCAAGTGGCTGAGTCATGCGGCTGCTTGTGCAGCGGGCTGGAAGCTGTGCCTTTCCCTGCCACACCGTTGCACAATGATGGGTTCTTGAGAGGCTGGAGCAGGGCTGGAAAGATGGCTCAGTGGTTACAGTGTGACGATCTAAATTCGGATTCCTAGAACCCGTGTAGAATTGCACATGGTGGTACCAACAGGACTTCTGTAATCCCATCTCTTCTGCAGAGAAATGAGAAGCAGAGACAATAGGATCTCCGGAAGCTGGTGGGCCGGCTAGCCTGGTGAATAATAGAGACCCTGCCTTAAACAAGGGCGAGGGCCAGCACCTGCAGCTGTCCCATGATCTCCACACACCCACCTTGGCACCTACATTCAAACACGTGAACACACACACACACACACACACACACACCAAAGTGTTTGCCCCTGAGGTGCGTGGACTCAACCCCTCCATTTCTCAGACGCCTTCCTCCCAGTTCCTCCTGCCAAGGGGGAGGCAAGCTTGAGGCCCAGGAGAGACGAGAGTTAAGGTTGAGCCCCCATTTCTGGCTCTAATTCATGGAGTCCTTCCACCCCGCACCTGGCCAGGAACCCGGGCTTCCTGTTCACAGCCTGACTTACTGGAAAAGAAGACCAGAGGGGACCTGAAAGGGTGCAGAGAGACCAGGTAGTAAACAGGAATACTTCCTGTAGGAGGAAAGTCTCTGTCACTTCTGGGAACCTGGATCCCTCTGCAATAGCGTGGCACACTTTGACCCCAGTGGAGAGGCCCAGCTGTTCCTGTCAACAGCCCCCCTTCCTTTCCTGTGACATCCAGGTGGCTCACTGGCCACCTGTCCAACACCTTTCTGGCCACTGAGGATGGGGTGCACAGATGGGGTTCCTGCCAACAGTCTGGGGGGGCTGGCCCATACTAGGGTGGGCCTGCTGAGCCCCAGGCCAGCCTGGTAGCCCAGCCCATGCTGATGAGGCAGTGAGGTCCCTCTTCCGGTTACTGAGGCCATGGGTGGGAGCTGACTTCCCAGAATGAGAGCATTGACTGTCCTGGATCCCCAAGGGGCTGGCCCCGGCAGGAGGGCGCTGGAAACACTTGGCTCTCTTCCTTGTCTGGTACAAGTGGAGGCTGCAGCTGAGACCTGAGCCACTAGCCCCATCAGGACTCCCATGGGAGCAGGGCCAGGGCTCCCTTGCACCACCACAATGCCCCCAGCTCCCAGAGCATGGTGGAGACAGGTCCAGGGGAGCAGAAAGACTCACTGGCTTGCAACACCCCTCTATTACTAGACAAGGAAACTGAGTTCACCAGGCTGTGCCAGGGACTTGCCCACATTCACCTCCCTGCATTTTGCCCAGACTTGCCGCTGAGGCAGCGTGTGATGGGGTTGCTTCTTAGGGTCCCCATTGCCTCACTGGCTGCCGGGACACTGGCCACAGCCTGGCTGCTCCTGCTCTGGCATCTAGCCCAGTGCCAAGGCAGCCCCCTAACGCAGTGGACATCAGGCCTCTCCGCCCAGGATGGCTTCATCTCTGAGAACCTGGCTCATGGTTAGTCTCTCTAGGGAAACTCCATGATGGCAGGGAAAACGATGGCAGAAGTTAGACATCACCTCTTGGTCAACAGCAGGAAGAGCGTGTGCCAAACACCGGCGAGGGGAAGCTGGCTATAACCCCCAAGCCTGCCCCCAACAACACACTGCCTCCAGGAGGCTCCAATTCCCAAATGATCAGCAGCTGGGAACCTAGCATTCAGAACACATAAGTTTATAGGGGACAGCTGAATTAAAACCTCAGAATATATTACTCCTATCATTTAAAAAAATATTTTTATTTACTTGAGAGAAAGAGCGAGAATGGGCATGCTAGGGTCTCCAGCCACTGCAAATGAACTCCAGACACATGCGCCACTTTGTGCATCTGGCTTTATCTGGGTCCTGGGGAACTGACCCTGGGCCATCAAGCTTTGCAAACAAATGCCTTTAACTCTGAGCCATCTCCCCAGTCCTATTATTCTTCTCTTTAAGTGATTTGCTACTGGAATCTACTGGTACGACCAGTCACTCTGGAGACTCCTCTGAGACACCTCGGCCTTCAAGGGGCTGATTGTTGGGAGATGTGGGTGGGAAGGACAGGAAGTGCTTTTGCTGACCAGGATCGAGGTCAGATTTCAGGATAGGATCATGGAACATGGAGATGACGCTCCCCTGGGTTGGAGCATGGAGCTCGGGAAGCAGACTCAAGATGGGGACTGCTAGGCCAAGAGCAAACTTAAATGCCATCTTTCAGGCAGTGGGGGCTCGTGTGATCGATTTGTGCTTCAAAACCCTTGGCCAGATTCTAAGGGAAAGCTCTACTGAGAGAGCGGGAGAGCAGACAGGAGAACGCTACAGTCGTCGTAGCACATGGTCCTGGTGGCCAGAAAGAAGACAGCCATAGAGATTCAGCCAGTGAGGTTTGTGTGACCCGACAGGACCATGTGAACTCTATGGCTGCCTTGACAGAGTCTCATCTTGGAACAGCCTTGACGGTATGTTAGTATTTCCTCTCTGGGGATTGTTTTGTGCTGAGTGCCTCCCAGCCAAGCTGACACAGATTTCCAAATACAGTTTTGGGATAACCCGCAGGTCTATGAACTCCTTTCCACTGCCAAAGGGTGCCCCTTGCCTCAGCTCCCAGAGAAGGACCATAGCCAGAGAGATGGTCACCTCAACCTAGAAAAAGGAACCAATATTGGGGTGCTCACAGAACACCCCAGGAAAGCATATAAAAAGGCAGGCAGAAAGGAGAGACTAGACCCCAGCATGGCACAGTGGGTCACAACTGGAATCCCAGCACTCGGGAAACTGAGGTTGCAGGATAGCAAATTTCTGGATACCTGTGCTACGTAGCAAGATCCCGCCTTTAAAAGAAGGGAAAGGGGAAAGAGGAAGGGAGGGAGAGAGGAACTCAATGAGGTATTGGGGTGGAAAGATCTAAGAAAAAGCCCAAGGGTCTGTGAAAACAGAAAGTAGGGACATGGGGCACCCAGCTGCCCTGACCAGGGCCTCGGAAGGGCATACTGGGTGAAGGTGGGGAGCTCTGGGCAGAGGCGGATAAGTGCCAGGCCCCAGCCAGCACTAGGAGTCCCCAGAGCTGGGCCCTCAGTGTGGAGAGGAACATCTGGGGTGCCCTGGGAGCGCATATGTGCATTGGTTTTCTTCTTTCCCCAAAGCACACAATTTAGAAGACAAGCCCAGCCCAGGACTTGGGGGGACGAGGGGACATTTGTCATTCTTGACCTCAGTGCCGTATTGCTTCCTTCTCTGTGTGACCGGGAAAGCATTGGGCCTAATGCCCAGAGGATGCTCAGAGCGTCCTGGGGACGTCCCCTCCGTAGTCCAGCTGCTGCCCAGGACAGCTCTGCTGGGAACTGTGTTCCTGGGAAGGACAAACGGGTGTAGAGGAAGTGACATCGTTCTGACCGTAGAGCCAAGTCCTGGGAGACAAAGACTAGGAATGACCATGGCTGGTTCCACTCTGGGCACGGGTTGCCACAAGGGAGAAGGGCTGGTCTTGCCCTTCTAGTGTGACAGAGGGGGAGAAGGCCACATTTTCTGCTGGGTGACCTGGACCTGAAATAGGGGCATCTGATCCCCTGACAAAACCTTGATTTGCGTAAGCATCCCAGGGCCTGCGTGCCGAACAGGGGACAGGGCTCAGGCTCCTTTCCATCTTGGACTTGAGTGCTTCCTTTGTTTTTATTTTTATTTATTTATTTATTTATTAATTTTTAAGCAGAGAGAGAGAGAGAGAGAACACCAGGGCCACCACCTTGTGGGTCTGGTTTATGTGGGACCTGGGGAATTGAACCTGGGGCCTTAGGCACTGGAGGCAAGTGCCTTAACTGCTGAGCCATCTCTCCAGCCCTATTTATTTATTTATTTTTGAGGTAAGTTCTCGCTCTAGCCCAGGCTGACCTGTGATTCACTCTGTAGGCCCAGGTTGGCCTTGAACTCACAGCAATCCTCCTACTTCTGCCTCTCAAGTGCTGGGATTAAAGGCATGTGCCACCATGCCCAGCTCGAGTGCTTTCTTAACCATTGAATATTTTCAGGGCACATGACAAGCCATCTTTGTGCAGGTAGCCCAGGCCCTCCCAGAGTACCAGCCAGTGGGACTCTGGAATGGATGGCCCCTTGAGTCTCCAAACTGAATGTCCCTCTGAGGTTGGATTGTCTATTCCCCGGCCCATGCTCAGTCCTCCGTGGCCTCAGTCCACACTCTCTACCACTGTGGCTGTCACCCATGTCCACACTGCTTCATTCCTCGCCTAGACTGACCATCCACAGAGCACCTTTGACAAGGTGTCCTGACCTCTGCTCTCTCCAACAACCCTGGCCATGACTGGGGACCCCCACTGCTTTGCATTCACCCCATGGTTTGGGTCTGGGTTCCATCAGCCTGGAACCCAGACCCATGGTCCTCCTCAATCCCCACCCACCCCTCTCTGTGCCCCAGTCCCACCTGTCTCCCTGCAGCCCCAGGACCTTAGCACATGCCATGCCTTAGCCTCTAGGAACCATCAGCTGGAGCCCAGGGGCTGCCCCTCCCTTCCTTGGGCTGTGCCACACACTCTGATGGATCATATTCATGCCAGTCATCACATTGTCATCTTAGACATGAGGCGTGCTTCCCAGTCTGCCTCTATCCAACGGGTGCCTGGGGCAGGCAGGCTGTGCACTCCCTGGCTCCTCCGTCACATCATGTCAGTGCCTGGAAGGCATTGATTCTGCAGGCCTAGACCCTGAGACTGGCAGCTTTCCCCACCGACACACGCTTAGAAGCCGGGCTGTATCGGGTTGTGTGGCTTCCAGGGAAGCTAATGAGGATTCCATGGATGAGGATACCGACGGATGAGAGAGGTGAACAGTGTCCAGAACTTGGAGCTGCTGCTCAGTGCCCCACCCAGTTACTCAGGGTGACTTTTGTCACCCTCCCAAGGAACTCTCTGGACTAGCAGCGGGAACCTTCAGGGCTTTGTCACAGTGTCACCTGTGGACGTCTAGAGCCAGCTTTTCCTGAATCCCTAAGAGCCTGACTCAGGGTGCGGGGATCCCTTAATGAATCAAAGAGAGCAACAGGGATATAAAACCTCTAGCCCATCTTCCCCTGTCCAGAAGCCGGTGTCACCCAGGGTCAGCTTCTGGGGAAGCCACTCTGAGGGCGGATGGTGGATCATGAGATTGGAGGTTGGGAGAGATGAAAAACTCACAGGCCAGAGATTGCGCAAGAGCAGCTGGTCCTGAGGTGGAGCCCAGAATGGAGGCTGGGCTACGGTGTCCTTGGGGTTTCACATGGTCAGAAGTGCACTTGACTTGGGGAAGACACAGTTCACCATTCAAAACCAGATCCCCATCCCAGCATCCCTCCCGTTCCTCTCCCATCATCTCTTCCATCATCCCTCCCGCTCCTCTCTCCCAGCATTCCTCCCAGCCTGGGCTTGGGCTGGCCTGCCTCTTCCTGGATGAGCTGGATACAGCTGAGGCTGGAACATCTGCTTGAGGCAAAGGAGCCAAATCAGGCCTTTCCTGGCCACTGCATCCTAGAGGTCCTAGAAAGTCTGAGTCATGAGCTGAGACCCCTCCCAGCAGCACAGGTATCTCCTCAAGGGACCCCAGGGCAACCCTCCTTCCTGTCTCTGCTGGGATGCCTGGTGTCCCATAAACCCATCAGGACAAATGAGTCGAGACAGGCCCATAAGGACAAGCATTGTGCTGAGCTCATACTGTCATAGACAGCTTCAGTTTGCTGGCATGAACATCCAAACCAGGCACAGTTTAGGGGAGGAAGGGATTTATTTCAAGCTTACAGATCCGGGGGAGGGGGGAGTTCCATCAGTGGCTGAAAAAGTTGCTTCCATACATCCAAGCAGAAAAAAAAAAATCACCAGCCAGCAAACAGCAAAAGCAGCACCACAAAACCAGCAGCAAGCAGCAGGGACCCAGCAGAGCTCAAACCACTCTGCACACCTTTAGGCTGGAAATCAAATCTGCCCACAAACACACCTTAGGGCTCAACCCCAGGATCTGCCCCCAGTGACACCTCCTCCAGCCAGGCAGTTGGAGATCCGAGTTAGAAGCTTTTAAAAAAACCCTGAATCTATGGGGGGGGGCTCACATGTATTCAAACCACCACATATACCATTTCATACAGCCCAGCCTGGTTTCCTGACACCCTTTCTGCTCACTGGGCTTTCCACCTGTCCCAGGTCCTTACACTCTCCAGCTTCATCTCGGTAGGTGGACATTAGTCATCCAAATGTCCTTCCTGGCATAGTGGAGTGAGAGAGCCCAGTATTCAGGGTACCTAGGACCCTCCCACTCATCCAAGTGATGCCTCAGGACTGGTGGGCCCTACTGGACCCCTCTCAGCTGATTCCTGTCATCTATCCTGGGCACCCTGGGGTTCAGGAGAAGCTGTCTCTCCACCCCACCCCACCCTGCCCCAGGGAGGAGGGTACCGTGGCAGGTGATGATCAGTGGGGTCTCCCCCGACACACAACCTTGGTGCCCCTCCAGGCTGTATTACTGCAACACCCAGTTCTACCTGAAGAGCCACCCAGTTGCTAACTAACTATATAAGCTGCCTACACCCGCTGGCCCAGAGCTGGAGCTCAGGGCTTGAGTGTTCCTCTCTTCTTGACCCTTGGTAATACTAGGGCCTGGGGATGTGGCTCAGTTGGTAAAGTGCTTGCGTAATGTGCACAAAGCCCTGGATTCAATCCCCGGCACCACATAAACCAGGCATGGTGGTTCACATGTATAATCCCAGCACTCAGAGAGGTGGAGGCAGGGAGATCAGAAGTTCAAGATCATCCTCAGCCACTTATTAAGTTTGAGGCCAGCCTGGGCTGCAGCACCCTGTCAATAATCACAGCCAAATTCTTTAAGTATTCTCGCCACTCCTGGACTGATTATGCCTTTGTTCAGAGAGGTTGAGTGACCTATATCAAACACACAGCTCCTCCGCGGGCTCCTCTGGGTCTGCCAGCCACATCTTTCCCATTCTTTATAAACACGGACTGCAGATTCAGCCCCACATACCCGAGGGGAGCTTGGGGCAGTTTGAGACATATTGGGGAGTGACTAATCCCAGCTGCTGGTGGAGCACTTTTTGTTTTGATTCGCCTGACATTTCACTCAACTTTTTAAACACATGCTCCAAGCCAGACGTGGTGGAGCACGCCTATAATCCCAGCACTCAGGAGGCTGAGGCAGGAGAATCATGAAGGTGAGTTGCAGACCAGTTAGGCTACTGGTGTCAAAAAGGGGCTGGGGAGATGGTTCAGCGGTTAAGGCACTTGCCTGCAAAGCCTAACAACCAGGTTTGAGTCCCTAGTACTCACATAAAGACAGGTGTATAAAGTGGCCCATGCATCTGGAGTGTGTTTGCAGTAACTGGAGACCCTGGTGTGCCCATTCTCTCTCTCTCTCTCTCTCTCTCTCTCTCTCTCTCTCTCTCTCTCTCTCTCTCTCTCTCTCTCCTTGCAAATAAATAAAAATGATATTTTAAAAAGAGAGAGTGTGTATATATGATGGCACACTCAGGAGGCAGAGGCAAGAATTTGAGGCCAGCCTGGGCTACAAGACTTATTCCAGGCAAGCCAGGGTTTCATAGCCAGACCTACTCAAAAAAACACAACAAAACAAAGCAAGTACCCAAGTGCAAATGTCTATCTTTCTGTCCTCTACCTAGACCACCCCGTTCCTCCCTCCCTGACAGCTTTCTCATGATTACTTGCAGATAATGAATGTGCTTGTCAAGTGTTAGAGTTCTGCCCTGGTTGTTCACATGATGCGGGGTGAAGCCGCCCACATTCAAGGTGGGCCTTCCTTCCTCAGTTACACCTCTCTGGAAACACCTCACAGATGCACCCAGAGCTGTGTCTCCCAGGTGATTCCAAGTTCAGTCAGGTAGATAGTGAAGATGATCCAACACAGGGCAGGTGACAGATTCAACCAGGAGACAACAGCGTGACATTCAAGACTCGTCATGGAAGAGCACATGGCCCCACAGTTTTGCTGGCACACTTGCTCCCAGAGGTGAGACGTGACCCCTTCAAGGCTGCCACACTTCGAGGAAGCCAAGAGTCTCTCACAGGTCCCTGGCAAAACACCAGGCCCACGAGTGAAGACTCCTCCAGCAATTTGGGGGCACCCCCAGCAGAAATAAACCATAGAGAACTGAAACAAAGGACATAGGTATGTTTTTACTTGTTTTTAAAATTATTGTATTTAAATTATTGCATGATTTTAGTTTTTTAAATAGTTCTATTTTTGTTTATTTTCAAGCAGAGAACGATAGAGATAGACAGAGAAAATGGGCGCTGCAAAGGAACTCCAGGTGCATGCGTCACTTTGTGCATCTGGCTTTATGCGGGTACTGGGGAACTGAACTTGGGCCAGCCGACGTTGCAAGCAGGCACCTTTAACCACTGAACCATCTCCCCAGCCCTGGGTCTTTTGGCTTCTAAGAAGAAACACCCTTGCTATGCCAAACTCACAGCCTCAGTGGTAATTTCTGGGCAAAAGAGGAAATTCACGTGTGGGCTTTCTGGGAGTCATTTTTGAGAAGAAGGAGG
>PVHP010020943.1:0-29990 GCA_004024765.1 Zapus hudsonius | reverse complement strand
AGGAAGACTGGGATGAGTACTAAGATATACAGGATACCTTGCCACAAGGACTAATACAGACAGCCCACAGAGGAGGATATACAACTGATCAGGGATGGGGAGGGGGGGAATTGGGGAATTCGGGATAACAACGCATGGTTTGCCCACTAAATAATGTAACTCATTATGGACAATAAATATATATTAAAAAAAAAAAGCATGTGAACAAAATATGAGGGGACTTTGGGACATCCTTATGTGACCAAACCTCCAGATCATGGGGATACCAGTGGGGGAAGAAATTCAGACCAAAGGTATAAAGAACATATTCAAGAAAATTATTGAAGAAAATTTCCCCATTCTTGCAAAAGATACTCCCACTCAGATGCAGAAAGTGCACAGAATACCAAACAGGCAGGACCAAAGAAGAAACTTCCCAAGACACATCATAGTAAAAATCCTAAATAATGAAGGCAAAGAGAGGGTTCTAAAAGCAGCAAGAGAAAAACAATCAATCACATATAAAGGCATATCCATCAGAGTAACCTCAGATTTCTTCATGGAAGCCATGAAAGCAAGAAGGGCTTTTAATGGAGTACTTCAAAGTCTAAACCACTATGGCTTTCAATGCAAACTAACATATCCAGAGAAAGTGTCTCTCATAATAGATGGAGAAAGGGAAACATTTCATGGCAAAAGTCAGCTCTACAAATAAATGAACACAAAACCAAACCTACAGAGAATACTCCAGGAAATATTCCACAGAGAATAGTTGAACAACCAACCCCCAAGAGCCTTCTAGAGGTCAGCCATGATAACAAAGTGTAGAAGATCAAAACAACACATGAAGCATCAAATTCCATAAAAACTACACCATGACAGGGATTAAATCAAGCCTCACAATTATAACTTTGAATATTAATGGTCATAAATCTCCCATGAAAAGACACAGGCTAGCAGGTTGGATCAAATAAATGGACCCTTCCATTTATTGCCTCCAAGAAACTCATCTAACTTATAAGGATAAAAACTTCCTCAGAGAAAGTGGATATAAAATGATATTCTAAACAAACAGAAACAAAAACAAAAAGCTGGTGTGGCTACATTAATATCTGACAGAATAGACTTTAAACCAAAAGAAATTACAAAAATAAACATGGAAGGACACTTCTTACTCATCAAGGGAACAATTCAACATAAGGATATCTCTATCATAAAAATGTATGCACCAAATAAATTTGCACCACATTTCATAAAGCAAAGCTTATTGGAAAACAAAGCAAATATAAACTCTGAATTCATCATATTTGGAAACTTTAATGCACCACTATCATCTTTAGACAGATCATCCAAACAGAATCAGCAAGGAAATAATAGAGCTCAATAACACCATAGATCATCAACTAGATCTAACAGACATCTAGACAGAACATTCCATCCTAACTCTACTGGATATAAATTCTTCTCAGCAGCTCACAGAATCTTCTCCAAAATAGGTCATAAAACAATCCTCAATAAATTCTATAAAATTGACATAACCCCCAGTATCATTTTGGACCACAATGCACTAAAGCTAAAAATAAACAATGGGAGAAAAAAATGGAAACTACACCAACTATTGGAGACTGAACAATACGCTACTAAACAATGAATGAGTAATTCAAGTAAATAAAATGGAAAATGAAATTTTTCTTGATATAAATGATAACAAAAATACAATGTGCCAAAATTTAAGGGACCCAATGAAGGCAGTCCTGAGAGGAAAATTTATAGCACTAAGTGTCTTCATAAGAAAGACAGATCTCAAATTAATAACTTAACCACCCACCTAAAGGCATTAGAAAAATTAGAGCAATCCAACCATAGGAGATCAAGACAAAAAGAAATAATTAAGATAGTAGATTAATGAATTCCAAACTAAGGAAAGGATTTTAAAAATCAATAAAATGCAGAGCTGGTTCTTTGAAAAAATAAACAAGAATGACAAACCCCTGGCCAATCTAACCAAATGGAAATGAAGTACCAAAACAACTATGGTAGTTTGAATAGATATTCCCTATAGAATCAAAAGTTTATTAAAGCTTGTGAATTGTCTCCAGCCTTCTGACTGGAGGAGGTATAACTCTGGCCTGGCCCCCTGGGGTCTGGCCCTTAGGGATTTCTAAGTTGGATGTAAAATTCCAGCGATATATATGCAAAGAGCAGCCTGATCTCAAGTCTGGTAGTCCCACTGTTTGTGAGTTACAATGTGCTTGCTTGCTTCAGAGTTGCTGGGTCTCTGTCTCTCTGATTGGATCTATGAAAGGGGGCCAAGCTTTTCCTTCATTTTTGGAACTTCCCCTGGATCTGTTATTTCAATAAATTCTTTCCTTCCCAAATTGTGCCTGGTTTGGAAAATCATTCTAGAGATGTGTGGCTGACTACAACATCAACAAAATCAGAAATGAAAAGGGAGAGGTCACAAGAGACACCAATGAAATTGGAAGAATCATCAGGGCATACTTCCAAAACCTCTACTCCACAAAATTGGAGAATCTGCAAGATATTGATGAATTAATGGACACATACCACCTGCCAAAACTAAACTCAGAACAAATAACACTCCTAAATAAGCCTATCACACCCACTGAGAATGAAAATATAATTTAAAAAATCCTCAAAAGGAAAAGTCCAGGACCTGATGGATTTTCAGCCAAATTCTACCAAACGTTCATCACAGAACTGAAACCACTCTAATAAGAAAACCAGACAAAGATATTTCCAGAAAGGAAAACTGCAGACCTATATCCCTGATGAACTTAGATGCAAAAATTCTGATCAAAATCTTAACAAATAAAATCTAAGAATACATCAAAAGCATTACCAGCCTTGACCAGGTTGGCTTAATCCCAGGGATGCAGGTTTGGTTCAACATAGAGATATCGATTAATGGAATCCACCACATTAATGAACCAAAACACAAGGACCACATGGTCATATCAATCAATGCAGAGAAGGCCTTTGACAAAATTCAACATCACGTCATGATCAAAACACTGGAGAGAATTGGCATAGGAGGCTTATACCTCAACATAATAAAGGCCATATACAAATCTCCTAAAGCCCCAATCATACACAATGGGGAAAGACTTAGAGTTCCCACTAAAATCAGGGAAAGGACAGGGATATTCACTCTCACCATTGCTCTTCAACATATAACCCTACCAACCGACTGCAGGCAGAAAGCTGAGATCCTGGTATGAGATGAGCCACCATATACGGGGGAGGATCCATATGGAACCCCACAGAGAATGATTGGATGAACAAGGGACCTTATCTATTTAAAAAAGTTGGCATTATTTTGTGATCATACTATGTACCTCAATTCACTTACAAAGAATTGAGATCTGATAATTATAAAAAACTATTTAAAATTATAAATTTTGAATCTTAAGCAAAAATACATTTATTTATTTGAGTAATATAGTACCTATATATGTCAGGACTTTTTATTTGTATATTTTTGCGTATTTTATATTAGCAGCTAAACATTTTATTGATGCTCTTCAATACTTTTTTGAATGATTTATTATTTATTTTAATATCCCCATTGCTACTGAATTCTTTTGCATCTAGTTAATTTTTATCACCTTGACGTTCTAGTCATACTATATTTTTCATAAGATAATTGGAATTTTTACCTCCTTTCCAATTTACAATTTTAATTTTTTTCATCTAGTTTCATTGGCTTTTAATTGTAATACAATACTAAGTAGTAGTCGTGGAATATCCCCGTGTTTTTCTTTACCTTCAACAAAAGCTCCTGTATTAAGTATGATGCTGGCTTTGTGGATGAATATACATAATCCCAGCTCATTAAAAGTGGATTCCAATCTTTCAAATAGTTTCAGCATATAGAGTTGAAGAGCTTTTTTGTTCCATATTATATGTAGAGCTACTAAATTTCTAAATATTCTATTGTGTTTGTTTCTCAAGAATGAACCACTGTGATTCAAGTCATATTACTTTTTGTGTACAATGAATTTTATTTTATTTTGAATTTCTATTATCGCTCAATTGAGTTTTTTGAGTCAGGTATTTTTTATATCGATCAGGCTAAAACTGATGGTCTTGTCAGCCTCCCAAATGGTGAAATTACAGATGTGAACCACCATAACTCATTTATTTTGACTTTGTGTTGATACAGAATAGAAAGTCCTGTCAGCCGTTTTCATGACAGACTGTCCAGCTTTGTTGTTACATTACATAACTTCTTTTCAAAATATTGGAAAGTTTGTGTCTCTGTATGCATGTGTGTTCTACATGCTTTAAAAAAGATGCAGTGAATTCTTAATTAATTACTCATCTAAAAAAGTGAAGAGTGACACATGTCCAAAGAATCTACATTTAGTGTTAGCATAAGAAAAACAAATTTAGACCTCACCATGAAAATCAGAGTAGCAACTTATCACATAGCAATGGTGATATATTAAATATTTAATAAATAAAAAATGCAATCACAAATATTAGGTTCCAAAATAATCAGGCTATCTTAAGGGAAAGTAATATTAGAAATAGAAGCTAAATTTATTTAAATTAAATAGAATTTTTAATTTAAATTTAAAAACAAGTTAGTGGATTTTGACCTGAAGGATATATAAAGCTAAAACAACAATAACAAAAGTTATGTCCTTGGAAACAATCAGAAAATATGAAGGAAATAAAACATTGTTAATTTTTAATTTAAAAAAATGGCAGAATTTAACATGGGATGTAGTTCAGATATAGTATATGATTAGCATACATATTACTTAAGGTATATACATTTTCTGAGAATTAAACTTTTTTCACTTAGCAAAAATCTAATCATGAGGGATTTACCCACACTCATTGTGTAGCTTATAGAGAAGCATTACCTTCCTGGAGTATATCCCATTTTCATATTCCTAAATTTGGACATACTTCCAGCAGAGCCCTGGTTTAATCACCAATGTTAGAAAAAGTAAAAATGAAAAGTTGGTAGAAGCCCATGAAGAAACTGGACCTGAAGCTTTTAGAGGATGAACTCATTAATTACTATATATACTTGTGGAAGTGTTCCATCTATCCTATTATGGATCTATTTTGCAAATTATAGCTTTCTAGAAAATTATTCTTTTCATCCAATTCACAGAATGTTTGTGTAGTTATTTTTAAAATAACATATTTTTTTATTTCTTGAACTTTTGAACAGTTATTCCTATAATTTCTTTTTATTTTTCTAGGTAGGATTCTCTCTAGCCCAGGCTTACCTGAAAATCACTATGTAGTTTCAGGCTAGCTTCGAACTCACAGGATCCCCTTACCTCTGCCTCCTGAGTTCTGGACTAAAGTCCTGGGCCTCCTTTCTTATTATATACTTTAAACTTTGTGATGAGGTTGTTGCTGTTGCTATTTAATGAATGAGCTTATTTATGCATTATTACGCTCTGCCATGTTAAATTTTCTCCATATTCATTTAAATTTGATTTCACACTCATGAACTCATTTTCTGCTTCTATTATTTCATTTTAATTGTTCTAAAGTGTAGTCAACTAATTTATTTATATTTTCATACTTTGTTGTTATAAAGCAACTCATGGTTACCAACCTCCCTTTGATCGGGGTTTTCACTGTGCCTTGTGTTTTCTCCTTTTGCTCTGTATTTTTCCTTAGAATCTAAAGTAGTTAAAATGAGCATTACATACTTCCTATTGGTTCTTATTTTATTCTTTGATATTTATGGAATTTTACCTTTATTATCTCTATATCTTAACTAATTTAGGCCTCACATTTTGGGGCCCTAAATGTAAATGGATCATAAAATCATATAAACAAGCACCCATCAGCATTATCTTCTTGCTTATAACACATAAGTTTTCTGAATCTTTCTTTTTAAGGGCAGTAAATCACATACATATAAATACATGTACATGAAGTCAATCATATACATGCCCATACAAATGACTTTGCCAGCTAAAACTATACACAGCTTTTCTAGTTATCCATTGAAAAAATTGTATTACATTTTTTAAAAAAATATTTTATTTATTCATTTTCAAACAGTGAGATACAGAGAGAGAGAGAGAGAGAGAGAGAGAGAGAGAGAGAGAGAGAGAGAGAGAGAGAGAGAGAACACACCAGGGCCACCATTTTGTGGTCTGGCTTATGTGGGCACTGGGGAATTAAACCCGGGGCCTTAGGCATTAGAGGCAAGTGCTTTAACCACTGAGCAATCTCTCCAGCCCTGTATTACATTTTTATTAAAACAATGAAAAGGGAAATGAAAAATTGTAAAATAAATATTATTAGTATCCTGCAACTTAAGCCTCAGAAGCATTTAGAAAAAAACTGTTATATCACTTACCAAACTATTTATCTACAGGGATTTGGACACGGCTTACGTTGTCTCATTGTATAGTTTAAGAGAAGCATTTCTTTTCGAAGGCATGTCATATTGTCATATTCCTAAATTTGAACCAGCTGTCAAAATGTAATTCTTTGTTCATAAAATGTCTGTGAGATTTCCTAAAACATGATGGTTTCTGTTTATATTGCTTCTTCTGGAATATTTTCATCCTTTCCAAAACAACTACTTTTCTCACATAAATTGATGTTAGACTTCACTAATTTTCCATTTCTGCACCTCTAGGATGTCTCAGACAAGTGTCACCATTGTCATGGTCAGACATCTCATTCATTTACTCCAGTTACTTCACTTGAAGTTTCCTTTCGAGCATATTCACTTTCATTTCTTTGCCGCACTTGTTTCTATGTTGGCTAATTCTTCTTTTAGTTATCTGTTTTTGCAAAACATGGGTTTATCTCTGAGACACAAGAAGGCTATGCAGCTACACACTTTGGTACCCACACATAAACAGAGATGCTTAGTGACAAGTACCAAGGAATCACTGATCAACATATCAGTCTACGGAAGGAAGCCAAGGACCAAAATTTGTTATTAAGGTCATGATCACTGCTCTATTATTGTTTGTACTCATTGCATATTTATCTATTATTTTATTTATAGCATTTATCAATCCATTGGTTAAGTTACATAAAGTATGCAATCCAATTATCATTTACTGCCTGTGTTAATTTTTTTAAAAATAAATAATTCCATTTATATTTACAAATAGAATAAAATGTCATTAGTTTGCTAATTATTAATTGCAAGCAATGAATTTTCACTCATAGCAATCTTAATGATGATTATTTTAAGGCTCCTCTTTAGTTAAATTTATGACTGTTGTCTAAATTGTATTACTATTAAATTGTATGACTGTTACTGTTTCTCAGACCAACTATAATAATAGTTTTTATTGAAATTTAATAAATGATGTCTTGCTGAAGAGATGGCTCAGCAGTTAAGTGTGCTTCCTGTGCAAACGCGAGGGCCCAGGGAGGCCTGAGACTACTGGAGCTTGACTCTCCAGATGCCACATACACAGATGGGCATGGCCACACATGCCTGTAAACTCAGTCCCACAAAAGAGTAGAGATCTAGGAACTGTGGAGCCCAACAAGGTCCAGAATCAGTAAAGAGACTCTGCTTAAAACAAAGACAAGGGGAAAGCACAATGGAGCTGGCCACAAATGCACACACCACATTACACATACACAAACACACAGAAAATAAATAAATAAATGATATCCTGATGGCAGATATGATTTTGATTAATGTATCAATTAAGACCATTTATTGGGTATTTTAGTTAGGAGTTTTAAAAATAATTTTTTAAAATTCATAAATTCATAGTTAAATTTTCTATTTGGTTTCAAGAAGATTACTTTTATATTTATTTATTTTTTTATGGGAGATCAGTTATTGTTGATGTAAGGCCTACATTTTCAGTAAATTTGAACTTCAGCAGGGGTAGTTTTGATCAAAACATGTATTATCTGCCACTGATTTCTGATTTGTAATAAGAAAATTTACAAATTTTATTAAAAATAATTTGAATTCACTATGGGCTAATATGATTTTTTTCTTTCTCCTCTTCTCTGGGAAAGCTAATATCCTCTTAATACAGCACTCTCCTCAGTCAGTATGCTTCAGTTCGGGTGTCTACAGTTTCCCACAGGGATGACACATTTTAGCTTTTATGAAAAATGATTGAGCATCTCCTCCCATCCTTTTTGTTCAAAGTTACATAAATGTTGAACACCAACATCTTACTTCTAGCAAAAAATTGATTTTCTTTCTTTCTTCCTTTCTTTCTTTCTTTCTTTCTTCTTTCTTTCTTTCTTTTTTTTTTGGTGGTGAGGTTCAAGGTACAGTCTCACTCTAGCCCAGGCTGACCTTGGAATTCACTATGTAGTCTCAGGGTGGCTTCTGCCTCCCAAGTGCTGGGATTAAACGCCTGTGCCACTAAGCCCGGCCTCATTTGCTTTTTAGCATAGGGGTTAGAGGATAAAAATTTGGCTCACAGAGCTCATGTTTTGGAGTGGGTTAGGGGTTTTCAGGAAGTTTGGGGCTATAATATATGTATCTTGTAAAACCTTCAGAAAGTACCGATCACTACAATAGGTAAGCAGGGTAAAAAGGTGAAACTTTCAGGTAGACAGGTGGGAAAGATGTAGAAATAAACAAAATTTTCTTTAATTCTTGAAATCATCTTTCTGTCCAAAGAAATTTACTGATCCTCTAGCCAATGCCAGGGGTTTTGATAAACACAGACAAACAATGACTGGGACACCATCCCTGCTGAACAGAGCTGTCACAGGGTACTGTTACAGAGTGTGTGGTCAGGGCAGGAAGCAGGGAGCAGCCACAAAGAAATTTCAGGATGGGGAAAAAGCAGAGGTGTACAAATAACACAGCTATCTAAATTTGTTTTAATTGAGATTTAAGAGAATGGAGTTCATGTTATTTTTTAGAGAAATAGCGAAGTACCAATATAATTTATGAAAAATGCTATGGCGTTCAGATAAAGGAGATCCTATAAAATTGGTAATAATAAGGAAGTCAAAAAGATGTCTATAAAATAAGTCCTTGAGTATTATTTATCATGCTGAGTAGAATGCACCTTTCAATATACTGGAAGTTGGGATAAAAGACAGATGGAAGGTACGGATAAAAAAATAGTGGGGAAGAGTTTGCCAGGCTCTGCCACTAGGTTCTTTCATGAATGGACAATAAGACAAAAAAGCTGAAAAGCTATTTTGCTTCAAATTATAGTATTATTTTATGCTACATAAATTTACTTTTTATAATACGGTAACAGACTTTGAGTTTTGGGGGGAAATGGAGACTTAACCAAGAACTTTAAGGGATAATATAACAGGATAGATATGTTTCCTAAAAATACAAAACTTGGGTGTTGTAATATGAAAGGTGTAGTGGAGGAAGAGAAGGCTAAGATAAGGCAGAAAAGTTACAAACTTATTCAACAGGTCAAAAAATAGGTGTGGGGAGCTCTAAAGATGGCTCAGGGGTTAGAGGTTCTTGCTGGCAAAGCTTGTCAGTCTAGTTTCATTAATCAAGCCCCCACATAAGCCCAATGCAAAAAATGGCTCATGTGCCTGGCATTCATTTGCAGTGGTTAGAGGTCATAATGTGCTCATACCCAGCCACCCACCCCCATACTTATAAGTAAATAAATATTTTTCAGCCAGGCATAGTGGCTCATGCCTTTAATCCTAGCACTTGGGAGGCAGAGGTAAGAGAATCACTATGAGATCAAGGCCACCCTGAGACTACATAGTGAGTTTCAGGTCAGCCTGGGCTAGAGTGAGACCCTACTTAGGGGGGAAGGGGAAAGCAACCAAATAAATAAATAAATATTTTTAAAGTAGGTAAAGAGGTGCTGAGGGAAGAGAAAACTTAAAATTGAATTAGAATGTGATGGGCCTGGAGTGGAGCGCAGTGGTCGAGCATCTGTCTAGCATGTGTGAGGCTCTGAGTTGATCCCCAGAAATGAAAAATAATGGTGACTAGAAACAATATAATACTCTATCATAAGAAGTCATGGGGCTTTTTCTCCATTCCATTCAATGAAAGAGGAAAAGCAATTTATAAAAACTTATCTCTTACAGAATATGACTAGCAACCACTACCTCTCTCAGGTAAAATATATAACCAGTCCATTTGTGGATGCTAATGGATGACTTAATTAAGGCTTGACAAGATTCGCTAGGATCAGAGATAAAGGGTAATGGCTCCCCATGGATAAGGTAATAGAGGTATTTTTAATAATTTCTCCAGGCATTTCTCATTATAATGAAGAATTAACACCAAAGTTCTCACCTTATCACTTGGAACTCTTGTTTGCCCGATAGTGCAACCTGAAGCCTCTATTTTCGTTCAGTACAAAGCTTGTCAGCTGGCCACAGCAGGTTATTAAAATTGGTGTTGACTTCAAGTACAATGACAGAGTTGTGACTTGGCTGGGAGGTCTGTCAGGGTATGTTGTTTACTGAGATAACAGAAGGTTTAAAAATCATCTGCAGTGACACACCACACTGACTAGAATTTCAATGCCTGCTCCTGAAGGGGTGATGAAAAGGACACATGTGGGAAATTAACTTTCTTGAAGCAGCTAAGAATGACCACACTCTGTTTGGTCAGAGCAGAGACCAGGAGCAAAAGTGGAGGGTCCATGAGAGGCTCATGGTGGCTCCTTAGGAGTCTACTTCAAGTGAATTTCCCCAATTCACATTAGTGCACATATAAGGAATGTCAAGGTGGGCATCTCATGGCTTGATTTTATAACTTGCCTCTTGAAGACTGAGATACTCAAACAACAGAAGGGGCATATTAACAAGGGACTTGGATTACAGTGGTTCAAAGCAAGGCTTCAGGTAATTGAATCTAGTCAGTTTATTCAGGGCAGGATGAAAATAAGTAAACTGGATATTTAGAATAAACTCAGCCAAGTTGAAAGCCTCATGAACATTTTGTAAATATTCCATGCACTTTAATGCACTTTCGGAACACAGCATTGTTTACAATGATTTCAGATTTCTATTTAGCCATTATTATTATAGTTTTGAAAATGTTTCCCCTGACATCTTTCCTGTGTAAATGAATATGTCCCAAGGACACTCCAGTAAATGAGATGAACTAATGTAAAATATTAAATAATTCATGTCCTTGGAAGCAACTGAGATTTGCCTCTTGTTTTTAAAGAGAGCAAACCAACATTGTGATGGAGAGGAAAATGGGCATTTGCCAATGAAAATACCTCATGCTAGATGTGTGCTCAGAAAGAGAAGGAAGATATCCAGGGATATTTTAAAGGATATAGTGAGTACCATTCTAAAAGAGTAGAAATTTGATTTGATTGGGTTGGGGTTTTGTGGGCAGGGGAGGTGGGAACTCATTCCTTTGTAGTTTTTATCATTTAAATGAGTCTAAATTAAACAGATGTCAGGTTCAGCTGAGAGGTGGATGAACAGCTGGAACAGAAAAGGTAGGATTGCAAACTAAGGCAATATGAAATAAATAATGGCCTGAGATATTTATGTTCCACGTTCTGACTCCAGTGCTGTTATGTAACCCAGAGAGCCATTATTGTCATAACTTTAAAATGTTATTATTAACTTCCTGCCTACCCATCTGCATGTCACCAGAATACTCCCTGGTCCCAGGCACCAATTAGGCCAGGCAGCAATTAGGCCAGGCAGCTTAGGACCCCTGAGAGCTCCTTCATTCAAAGTTGTCCTCACAGGTACAACTTTGGCCCTAACTCCCTGGGATTGGGGATGAGTCCCATTTGAAGGTGACTTCACTCCCTGCCTGCCTGCCCGTGCAATGCAAGAATAGAGACTCCCCAGCTGGTTGCACTTCCCAGCCCTGGAAACTAAGTAGGCCAGACCACCCATGGTCCATCCCAGACCTGGATGATGCACATACAAACAGGAGCCTGCTCAGCTGTGAATGTGCCCAGCTAAACCCTGCAGAGAGATCTCCATCCCATGCCCTCCTGGGTCAAGGCTGACTAGGCCACTCCATACAGTCCCCACAGGAGCTGCTATGGCTACATTCTCAGCAAAGCAATATCTCCTCAGGGTGAGATTAGCCTTCACTCCATTCATTATGGAATGTTGATTGGACCTAACTTGGGAAGGTCTTGTGCAAGTAAAACATAGCCACTGTGAGTTCATAAGTCAACAGCTGTGCCATATCCAAGTGAGAGTTCCACAGCATTCTTCACTCTCTAGTTCTTATATTCTTTCTGTCCCTAATTCCACGATGTTCCCTGATTCTCTGTAGGCGATGATATAGATACCACATACAAGGTCTCCACCTCAATATTACTAATTTTCTGCATTTTGATCAGCAGCCTACAACCAACAGTAAGCTCCACTGTCCAAGGCTGAAGCAGTACTAACCTGTAGGCATAAACACAATATTTAGAAGTCAGTTTAAGACCAAATTTGTTTAGAAAAACAACAGTAGTAGTCCTCCTTCTAGGGAATATGGCCTCCCCAGCCATGGGTTTTGGACTTGGTTTACACTATCAGGCATGAAATTCTTCTGGTAGAGTGAGTGGGTCTCACCTGAAATCAGAGTACTGTTGGCAACTGCCAGAGCAATCATGCCATTATTGTACAGTGAGCACCTCTTGCATGGTAGATCAGTATAGGAGCAAAAAGGATCTATCACTGGGTGAGGCCATTGAAGACTTTTCTTGTCCAGCAATCTGCACACCACCCTCCAGAACTATAAAGGCTAGCCAATAGCAGATTTCTAGTTCAGTTCTATATTGATTCCTCTGCATCCTAAAACCAAATGTGGAGTATTCTGCAGGAGAGTCTTATGCTTCAGTTCTGATGGGCAACCAAGAGCAATGGAAAGAGCCTGTATTGTTTTGCGGGGCCTCTGGGACTTCCATGACTAACAACATCTAGGGAGGTTTTTCTCACCTGAACCTATTATTCTCATTTAATAAAGAGCCGTAGCTTCTGTAAGCAGCACTATCCTTCCACACAGTGTACTTCTGCTTATTGTAAGATTCCTCGTCCTTCCACAAGCATGCCCAAAAGCATGCTGTCAAGAAGTACTGGGAAAGAAGTGATGAAACTTGCCATCATATATTGCTAGTAAGAAACATAATTGGGCAGTCTCATTAAAAACAGGTGGCCACTTATTTAGAATTCTACCCATGACTTCCCTCATTCACTTTCTTGTCCCTTTGTGTCACACTGAAGGTGTCCTTGAGGGTCTGGATAGCCTCATTTTCACATAAAGAAGAAAGCAGATGAAAAGGTTCAATTAGGGAAATGGTAACAAAATTCCCCCAGACTCATGGCTATGTTTTGAAAACCATACAGAAAGTTCTCTTCATTATTCTCACTGACAGGAATACCCTGTGAGGTTTCTGGGGCAGCCCTGGGGACATCAGAGTGATTGCCTTGCCTGTGGGATCCTTTCTTTGGCTGCCCTCTAACAACTTCCCATCCCTTTGAGTCATGGTACAGGACTCATTGAAGTTTTTTACACACTCATTTTCATCCTTAGAAGAGACAAGGTACTAAGTTTGAGGCAGGAAAATGGTACAAACTGCTAAAAAGAACTGTAACAGGGGAGCTGGGGATTAGAATTTAAGAGTACCCAGCTATTTCCAATGCACCTCAGAATTTAAGGATTACCTGAATTCTTGTCTATAAAGTTAAAGAATAAAATTATAGTCCATCAGAGGATAAAGTAGAGTGGAAGACTTTATTCAAATGAAAAATAGAAAGTCACAGAAATCTCCAGCCACTAGTGTGGGGAGAGCACTTGGGAGGGGTTTTAGCCAAAATCTGTGCTGCTCAGCCAAACAGGCAGAAGAAGGAAAGATCAAAGGAAGGAAAGGTTCATGTGGGAAAGAAACCCAGCCCCTCACCACAGTATTTAGGCTGTGGTCAGAGGCCTGGTGGGGGGACCTTACCCCAGCCCTGAAGATTCAGAGGTCCTTCTGCTAGGCCATGTGGGGGAAAGTGCTGGCTTTCCTGGTTCAGTGAATTATATAACCTGGGCCACCTAAGTCAGAAAAACAGCTGGTTGGTCCATATCTGACCAATCAGTTTTAGGATTAGGTTTGCCCTAGTTAGAGAGACCTCCCACTCAAGGGGAGGGGATCAGAAATGTGGAACTTGCCTGAAAGAACAAGTTAACTGTCACAGAACCATTGTCATTCTGAGTTTTTCTGGATGTTCACAACTCCAAAAACCTATAGAGATACATGAAGATTTCTGATAGGAATCAAGTGGCTACAAGGCTTGTGGTGTTAATGTGAAAATGGACACGGTTATCTGAGGTGAGAGTGGACCCAGTTTCTCTTATCCTAAACTAGAATCCCACTCCAGTTTGTTGTTGTTGTTGTTTTTGTCAGTGGAGCCTTGAGTACTTGGGATGTAACATGACAACATTCTGATCTCTTTGAGAGTCTCCCAAGTAGTGAGTTGGCTGAAGCTGCCTCTCAGCAATTGGCTGCCTGGCTACCAGAGTTCCACATTCTTTTTGGTCTATTATCAAGGAACAGAGATCGCTCCTTGAACCCCCTTACCCTTGAAACTGTTACTCAAACAAGACTTTCCCAAGGGACCCCTGAGATGTTGACTGCTTCCTTACACTTGCATGTGCTGAGCACAAATCCTAGCCTCACTATTCATACCTCTACTCCAGGGATTGTGGATGTGCCATGTCTTGTTCTGATGCTTATCCACACACATAGAAGTGCAGCAAAACCCAATGAGAAAAGATTCATGAAGGAAGGGCTATATGTCACAGTAGACTCTGTACCATATATTTTCTGCTTTCTAAATGTCAGAGGATGTTTTTCCCAATTTTTTGAAAATTAGAATAGTAGTGAAAACTAGGAGTCATTTAAATTATTACTATGAATAAGAAAATATGAAGAGGTAGACTTGATGTCATATGAGTTATCTGATTTATGAACAGATAGCAAATAAATGAATGCTTATATTAAATGTACATCTCACAATGCCCCTGTCCCATAGGAATAACTCCAGGCCCCATTTTCTGGGATTGGGAATTGGCTCCATTGGAAATAAGTTCCACTGGGTGCTGACCTCATTCTGCAACCTGATTGCCTGTGCCTCCAACGTTGAAGTAGAGAAACCTTGGTTGATTGCAATTCCCAACCCCAGGCACTGAGTAAGATAGGCCACTCCAGATCTAGGTGAGTGAGCCACCTCACTGCAGCCACATACCATCCTCTACTCACTGAAATGAAGAATAGCCCTATTTGGCAATGACCTCACTCATTGGTCTGCCAGCCTGATCCTTTATCACTGTAGTAGAGATTTCCTAGTTGATTTCACTCTCTAGCTACAGGTACTGAGCAGAGTAATACCCACCCCTTTTGGTATAGGTAAGCATCCCTGTCCCATGAGTTAAATCCCAGCCCCCACTGGCTGTGATTGGGATCAGTCCCATTTGTCATGGATTCTACTCCAAGGCTTATTGTCTTTGCATCCTTGACCAGACACTCCCAAGCTAATTGTGCTCCACAGCCCTGGGGAACCGAGTAGACAGGTCTCATAGGGTCCAACCCCTTTGGAGATTGAACACATACGAAGGAGCCTGCTCATCTTCCAGTGTACCCAGCCTAAACATGAGAGCAGACTGTCATCCTGTGCCCACCTGCATCAAGGTTGACAAGGATCATCAAAATATACTCCACAAAAGCTACCATTGCCGCATTCTCAGCAAGACCAAAGAACTGCCTCAAGATACACAAACCCTCAAACAAAACAAATAACACAAGAACAAGGCAAGGAATCCCCATCAAAAATGCATTGATCCACAGTGGAAGTCTTAATTTAATACTTAGAGGCAACTACAGGCATAGAATTCCAAAATGCAATTACAATATGCATATTCAACAAATGTAATGAGGTTATGAACAAATGGCTAAACGAAAAGGAAGAGAAACAACAAAAAGAGTAGAAATAACTCAATAGATGGCTGAATAAAATGAATGAGCATTAACAACAACAATGAAAGAACTCAAGAAAAAGTGTATTGAACTCAATGAGGACAGGATCAAATGTAAGAATAAATTTTAAGAGACAATAAGAAAGTCAAATTGAGAAATGAAAATAAAGAGATGGAGATGTTGAAGAAAAACCGAATAGAAAAAATGAAATAATTCATTTTAAAGACGCTCAACAAAGCTTCATCCAAAGAATAGTTCCTAGAGAAGACAAGAATCAGGGTTTGAAGACAAGAGAGAGGAAACAGGCTGGAGGGCAAAAAAATTCAAAAACAAATTTCAAAAAATATACTAACAAAGCATGAAGGAAATGTTGGACACCTCAAAAAAAAAGCAAGAATACAAATTATGGGCATATGAGAAAGGGAAAAAGTGCAAGCCAAGAACATAGAGAATATCTTCAAAAATATATAATAAAAATTTGAAAATCTTACAAAAGAGAAGCCCATCCAGGTACAAGAGGAGCACAGAACACCAAGTAGTCAGTACCAGAGAACAAATCCCCAATGTCACATTGTAGTTAAAACACTAAACAAGAAAACAGAGAGAGTACTGAAAGTAGCAAAAAAGGAGCGAACCACTTCCATAGGTAAGCCCATCAGAATTACACCCAGGTTTTCAATAGAAACTCTGAAAGCCAGAAAGGCTTAGAACAGACTATTTTAAATTTTGAAAGACCATGGCTGCCAAACCACCCTACACCAAGCTCCACAAATTCTTCAAAAGGACAGGGATTAATTTATATGTATCAATTGTAACTCTGAACATCAATGGATTTACTCTCATATCAAAAGTCACAGGTTAAGAGGCTAGATCATAAAACAAGATCCATCCATGTTCTGTCTTCAAGAAACCCACCTTACCATTAAAGATAGACCCCACCTTAGGATGAAAGAATGGAAAAAGATATTCTCAGCAAATGGAAATTTAAAACAACCAGGGGTGGCTATACTAATATCTGACCATGTAGACTTTAAACCAAATGTAATCAAAAGAGACAAGGAAGGCCATATTAATCTCATCAGGGGAACAATTCAACAAATGGATTGTGGTAATAATAAACATATGCACCAAACACAGGTGAAACAAATTTTCTAAAGTAAAATTTACTAGACATTAACATAAAAATATGCCCCAAACAAAAATAGTGGGTGACTTTAATACCCCACTATCTTCAGTAGAAAAATCATCTGAACAGAAAATAGAGAAAAATTGAGCTAAAAAAATAAGAAATCAAATGAATTTACAGAAATCTACAGAACATTCTACCCAAACACTGCAGAACACATGTTCTTCTTAGAAGCTCATGAAACCTTCTCTAAAATAGGTCATATATTAGGACACAAAATAAATCTCCACAAATTCAGGAAAATTGACATAACTCCTTGCATTATGTCTGATCATAATGCAATAATACTAGAAATCAACATCAAGAAAACAACAGAAAATGCATCAACTCTTGGAGGCTAAACACACTATTACATAACTTGTCTTTGAAGAAATCAAAAAGGAAGTAAAAGAATTTCTAAAGCTGAATGACAATGAAAACAGCATACCAAAACTTATGGCACACAATGAAGGCTGTCCTAACAGCCCTTAATAACTACATTACAAAAATATAGATACCCCGAATAAATACTTTAATGATCCAGCTGAAGACGTTAGAAAACCAAGAACAACTCAAACCTCAAAACACCAGTCAGAAAGAAATAATAAATATCAGGGCACAAATCAGTGAATTAGAAATCAAGAAAACATTTTTTTTATTATTAATGATATGAAGAGTTGGTTCTTAAAAAAATAAAGAAGACTGATAAACCTCTGGACAAATAGATCAAAAGAAAAAGAGAAAAGACTTTACTCATCAAGTTTAGAGATGAAAAAGGAGATGTTACAACAAATAGCAATGACACTGAGGTGATCTTTGAGACATAATTTTAAAGAAAACTATATTCCACCAATTCAGAAAATCTGGAAGAAATGGGTAAATTCCTTGATTCATATGGCTTGCCAGAACTAAACCTGAAATAGAAAATCACCTGAATAAAGCTATAACATCTAATGAGATTGGGGGAGTAATTAAGACACCCAGCTTTTAAAAAAAGGTCCAAGATCACTGCCAAATTATATTAAACCTTTAATATAAACTGGAACAACTTCTTAACTCAGTTCACAAAACTGAAAAGAATGAATACTCCTTCTATGAAGCCAGCATTACATGAAGACCAAAACCAGACAAAGACACAAGAAAAGAAAATTATGTAGCAATAATTATGTAGCAATAAATATGTCATATAAATAGACTTAAGGACAGAAATCACATAATAGTTTCAATAGATGCAAAAAGGCCTTTGACAAAAAAAAACACTTCATGATTAAAACGCAGAAGAAACTAGGAACAGAGGAAAAATATATAAACAAAATAAAGTCTATATATAACAGACCTAAGCACACTTCCCAGTAAGGTCTGGAACATGACAGAGGTGTCCACTCTTCCCAATGCTATTTTACATAGTACATGAAGTCTTACCTCAAGTAAAATGACAAAAGGAAGAAATAAAGGAGATTCAATTTGGAAAGGAAAAATTCAAACAAACATAATTTGTAGATAATATGATCCAATGCATAAATTACCTGAAAAACTACCAAAAAAAACTCTAGAACTGATAACCTCAGCAAAATGACAGGATATAAAATCAACACACAAAAATCAGTAGCTTTTATATATACCAATGACAAACATATGGAGAAAGAAATCAAGGAAGCAGTCATATTTACAATACAATATTACAATAAAACATGAAATATCTTTGAATAGCTCTAACTAAGGATGTAAAAGACCACCACGACAAAAGCATTAAAACACCAAAAAAAAAAAAAAAAAGAAATTGATAAATACATGGGAAGATTGAAAGGTCTCTCTTGTCCATGGATTGGAAGAATTAATATTGTGAACATAGCCATCCTACCAAAAGCAATATCTCAGATTCAATACAATTCTAATAAAAATGCTGGCACCATTCTTCATAGAAATAGGAAAAGTAGTCTCAAAATTCATATGAAAGCATAAAAGGCCTCAAAGCACAAAAATGTCCTCAGCAAGAAGAATACTACTATTCTATCACCATACCTGATTTCAAGATATACTACAAAACCATAGTAATAGAAGCAGAATAGTACTGTCACAACAGACACATTAGATCAATAGAATAGGATAGAAGATCCAGGTAGCAAGTCTAGTAACTGCAGCTACCTGATCTTCCACAAAGAGGCTAAAAGGACACACTGGAGAAATATATCATTTTCAATCAGTACTTAAAAAACTGTGGGCTTTGTGGTGGGAGGGGTTCTTGTTGTTGTGAGTCAGGGTCTCACTCTAACCCGGGTTGAGCTAGAAATCACTTTGAGGCCCTAGGCTGGCCTTTACTCACAGTCATCCTTCTACTTCTGTGTCCTTAGTGCTGGAACTAAACTGGATAACCACATGTGGAAGAATGAATCTAGACTGTCTTCTTTTACCCTGCACAAAAATCAGCTACAAACAGATCAAGGACCTCAATGTAAAACCTGAAACTCCATAAGAAATAGAAGCAAATGTAGGGAGAGCATTCCAGGATACAGACTTAGAAAAAGACTATCAATTAGTCCAAGGAATTAGACAAAGACTAGACCACTGGGATTTCATGAAACTAAAAAGCTATTGTACAGCTAAGCAAACCAACAATAGAATCAATAGACAACCTACAGTTATTTTTTCCTGTACATCTCTGGTCTAAACAGAGAAATCTTTTCAAAAACCTAGAGACTGTCATCTCTGAAGGCATTACCATAGAAACAAAACAAGACTATCATTAAATTTGGGTTTAAAAAAATTCTAAGTTGTATAAATACTAATGGAAATTCCCCAAATTTCATAAAGTTCTATATATTTTGAACAAAGTGTGTGAATATATGATGAAATATTTAAGATGGGAGACAACTGAATTGTGCTTGTATTATAAGAGTATTATATTATTATAATATATTATATTATATATTGTATTATATTGATGTGTGAAATTTTATCTGCAATTGTGAATAGTAACATGGCACTCTAGAGTGAAGGAAGGCAGAGCTAACTTAACCACATACATTCGTTCTACTTTAAGGTCATGTGATCAGAGCAACATCTGTTGGTGGTGCTGACATCATCTCCATAAATGAAGACAAGATGTGTGTGTGCAAAACTAAGCAGGAACTTCATGCTGGCATATGTGTTCAAGAGCTGATAAAATGTATCATGGTGTACAAAGGCTGATGGTTGTAATATGTTGTATTTGGTAAGTACTAAATTTTGCATTTGTATGTCTACATGTATATATGTTTCTGATCATTTTTAAGATTTTTCTGCAGTCATCACTATCATGAGATCAACCTTCATTTATCTGGAAGATAGTAAAGATTATATTATTATTACTTTAACATTGAAATCTATGACATATTAGCTCTGTAAGTGCCTGAGTCACAGTGATGGAAATACCTGTTTGTGCATTTGACATTGAAAAGATTTTATTCCTCAAGCTTCCTTGTTCTAGGAAATAGCTGTGATATTTTGTCATTGTTTCTTTGGTGAGATACGATTATCCTATTCAAATGTAAAAAGGTCCTTAGGTTGTTCAGGTCGGTTCTAACCCTGGGAACTTCGGTTAGGTGGATGAGCCTTGCTTTTGCACCTGCAAGCACTCTGTTTCCAAGGAAACAATAGATTTGAACATTGGCAATCAGACAATATGAAGAGACCCAGATGCATAGCTTCACAGCAACTTCATAGCATCAGTTGGTTTTGCTCTTCCTTTGCCAGAAGGAGATGTTCTTCAAAGGGAATTAGCAATTTAGAGAAATTTTACTTTTAATTGAGAAGAGGATTTATATGGAGATTTTATAATTATAGCAAAATCCAATACATTTGCATCAAAACGTCTTTTTTATTCTCCCATACTATGTGCTGTGTCTCCTTTCTTTAGCGCTTTCCACTCTTTCTGTCTGCCCACCATCTTCTAATATTGTTTAATATTAAACAATAGTAACCACACTGGGCCTCTGCAGTTTAAATTAATTCAATAAAATTGAAAATCCAATTTCTTGGACACAGTAGACCCACTTCAAGAGTCACATCGGACAGTGGCTAACACAGAAGACACAAGAACATTTGTATTACTTCAGAAATTAGACTCCAACTCAAGCTCAGCATCCCCAGATTTAGAGAAGAATGGAGGGAGGGGGAAGAGAAAGTGAATAAAGGCGAGTGACCAAGGATTCACGTTGTCAGCTAACATACTCTTGGTTGAAAGCAGTTTAAGAGCTTGGTTTCGTAGTAAGAAAACAATAACAGCTTAATTCCAAATCTACTCCTTCTCCAGGAAAGCAGAGAGAGCAATAAAAAGGGAACAGAGGAAAACAAGGGGAACCTATAAACTATATAATTATATAATTACTATATAATTATATCTAATGACTATAGTTCATTCTGTTGGTTTTGTTCCTCTGGGGAACCCTGACTGATGCACTTTGTTTGGAGATGGTGCCTCATGTACTCCAGGCCTTCTAACTTTGTATGTAACTTGCTATGTAGCTCTGCTTCTGATCTGCCTGCCTCTGCCTCCTCTGTGCATGAGCCACCACACACAGTTTTATGTGGTATTGGAGTTAATCCAAGGCTTCATGCATGCTAGGCAAGCACTCTACCAACAAGCTATATCCTCAAGCTTCCCTTTTAAAATATTTTTGGATGCTCTGTTCATCAAATGTGAAACACCCCAAAATCATCATAAATTACATGACAAAACATCAGATTGTATTTGACATAAATAATATGCTACAGGAAAGAAAATTAGGGCCAATGAGCTAGTTCAGTCAATAAAATGCTTGACTTATAAACATGAAGACTGGAAATTAACAACAACAACAAAAATACCAGAAGTTGTGGTATAAGCTGGGAGGTGGAGACAGGTGGGTCCCTGGGACTTGCTGCTCAGCCTGACTAGCCTAATTAGGTGAATTTGTGGCCAGTATCGACTTTATCTATCTCTTCACTCCCCTCCCACAAAAAACATAGATGGCATGTAGGGAACAATAATCAAGGTTTCCTCTGGCCTCTAAGGATGCACACACATGTGACACATGCAAAAATTAATTAGGAAAAACTACAATAAAAGCAGAGTTCCAAAGTGGCAAATGGCCAGTAGTATCTCTAAACTTACAATAGTTTACTTGGCAAAAGATACCAGAACAACTTATTCAAATTTTGGAGAAGCGGCTAGAGTTGACTTCGTAAAGTCGCATAATGTGAAACTACTCATGAGAGTTCCCTCTACTTATTTCTACCTCTATTTTGTTCTTTCCCCCCAAAGTACACCCATGTAATCACTTTGTATATATACTCATGCAATTGTTCATACCTTTCTCCTGCTGATACAATATCACTTCTGCTCAAAGAGATACATTTTTTTCATCATCCCTACCTTTCTGGAATTCAGAGATAGACCCATTAAGATAAGATACCGAACGATGCCAGTCTTCCCACTGGCAATATTTATCAGTAATTGTGTATAAAAATTATCACTGTGTATCCAGTAGAATACCTGTGCCCATTTAGAACAAAGTTGCCTTGGAATCTTGAGACTTCCATCTCAAAGGAATACTCCAAACGTTCGAAAATACATTCACTCTCTTTAACACATTCACTTCTCTTTAAGAAGAAGGATTGCTGTTGGTTGGGAAAATACTAACAAATGAAGATAATGTCTAAGGCTGACTAAATCTATACCAGGTTTCTCATAATTTCCACATTTATACACAAAGTTTTGTTTTTTGATTTGATAAAGTTTCCATCTACTACCACTGTGGGGCAGTTGGACAAATGCTGAGGAGTTTTTAAGAGCTTTGCATCAGTACCATCTGGAATTAAGAAAACAAAAGCAAATCCAAAACATAAAAGCAGCTACATAAGCCATCTGGTATTGAAAGCCTCTGGCTATTCTTTTCCATACCTACTGCCAGGGGAGCTCCACAAGACAGTGTACATACTTCCAGGCTTAGTTTTAAACAGTAGCAATGGAAACCCACTTAACAGTCTTGCCTTTTTTACATGTTTGAATACCTCTGTATTTGTAATAAGCTCATTCTGAGATAAACACATGGAGATTAAAGCAGAAAGTGGCATTTTAATCATTCTTAAGCAGGAAAGAGATAAGTACTTCTTGGCATGAACACTTTCCACTTTTAGTAAGAGAAGATTGAAGAGAAGGCGATCTACACTGTCAGTCCCTCCAGGTTCAATTAATTGTTAAAATCCAAACAAAAATAGCCTCTCATGGTTTCCATTGTTCTGCAGCTGCTGGCTTCATAATGCTTTCTGGCTCCTTCCTTATGACTCAGCTTCGTGGTTGCCCAGTTTCCGCTCTTCGTTTCCTCCCAGGAATTGCGATGTGTCACAGGAAGAGCTGGCAACCCCACAAGTATTTCTCTCCTGGCCTTTGGAGCACATCTATCCTAGAGCACTTGTCTTGTTCTTCAAATCACTGGATTCCTTGACCCGTCTGCACTCAGATGGCATGTGTTCTTCAGAAAGGGACCCCCAAGTGGTTTCCTGCTCTTAAGAGGTCAGAAGATGTGAACTCGGATGGAACATGTGTACAAGGCTTAGGCAAAATACATTTTTCATTTTGAAAAATTTCACTTTGTTTCTTGCTACTTTGTTGAGAAGTTTCCCAAATTGCTAAAGATAACCTGCTTTGTATGTTTAGCAATTACCAAAAGGGTTATGATGTCATGTATATATAAAATCTCATTTTGTCAAGATTTAGCATCTTAACACTTTGGAACATAGACATCAATGTCAAAGGAGAAGATTCCTAACATAACAGAAATCACTATGAACTGAGACCCAAACACCTCTTATATTGAAAGGTCTTGAAAGCATAGAACATCTGGTGTATATTACATATTAGATAAGTGCTTCTGATATTACTAGAACTTACCAGTTGTTTTTGACACAAGTCTAGTGAGCTGGGTTGTTTTGCTTCTCAGAAAAATGGAAAATATTATCAAGCACATTTTTGAATGACAGCAGAAGATAAAATGAGAAGTTGTGATATCTCCAGTGAATATTGAGTGATAACAATGAGAAAAAAATTAGCTGGGTGTGATGGTCCATGTCTGTAATCCTAGCACTCTGAAGGCAGAGGCAGGAAGATCACAAATTCTAGACCAGGCAGGGCTCTATAATAAGAGTCTATCAGAAAGAGAGGAGGGAAAGAGAGGGACGGAGAGAAGGGGGAGAGAGGAGAGAGAGAAGAGTAGAGAGAGAAAGGAGGAAGGAAAGAGAAGGAAGAGAGTGTGAGAGAGACAGAAGAGAACTAAATTTGAAATACATTAGATTCCCTGTTAGTGGCATTTCTGTAAAGGCCATAGTGACTACTGTTAAGTTCCCAAGTAAAAACCCACTGAGGTTTCAACTATGTTAACAATATGATGAAGGTAACATAATAAGATAAAACCTGAAAGTATTAAACTGAAGCATTAATAGAAGATTCAACAGCTACCTTGGACAATCTTAAATGGGACCTCACATTGAGTAGAGATGGTTAATTCTCACTGAAGCCTTGCAAGATCCACAGGGCTGTTGGATGTGAAGACTCTTCATATTATCATGGTCTCCACAGGCACGGCCTGAAGACTGCAGTGAGCTCCAAGGTTTGGTTCTGCTCTTGCCAGACCATATCTCACACTGTTGGGGAAACTGTCTGGTTGTAAAAAGCCTGTAATCTGCCCTCCATGGGAGCAACTACTTTTCTCAGCACAGGTTACAGATGCTTTCTAGTCAGCCGAGGGAGGCAGCTTGACTTGAATTTAGGATTCAGAGAATCTTTTGGCTTTGTCTCCTGTCTGATTGAGTTTGCTGTGGGTCCTCTCCCAATCACCACATACTCTTCCTTCTCCATCATCATCGAAACCACTAAATGCCACAGTGTGTTGCACAGCCATGCTGCAGCAGCCTCATTCTCATGGACCTCTTCTGCTACCAAATTCTTGTTTCCAGGATGGCCTCTTTCTGATAAGCTTCTTCCTCTGCATTCTCCTCAGACAGCTCACACCTTCATGCCCAGGTTAGTAGCTCTAGGCTTGGGAAAATTTTATTCCCCACTACACACTTGATGGCATCTCAAAATACTTTTTATTGTCATATCCTGGGGTAAAACACTAACATTGAATAGACAAAAGCCAGGTTTGGTAAATATTTCCTGATGTGCAGGCCCCTTCACAGCAAAGAATTATCCAGTGCAAAACACCAAGCATGCCAAGGTTTGAGACACTGTCATCTACCAAGTCCTCACTGTTCATATCTCAGCTCAATTGCGACCTCCACCCCCATCCTGAAGCCGTTCCTAAAGTATTCCTCTCTGCAGGAGCTGGGTGAATGTTCTCTGCTCTTTTCCATGTAGCATTTGATTTACTATTTTTTCAGACTTCCATGTTTTAAAAATTTGCCTTTATCCATGTCATTTTCCCCACTAGTCCACCAGCTCCTGATGCGTGAGGATGAAGCCTCTTTCATCTTTGCAATGCCCACTCTAGAGTTTATTATGCAAGTTTTAAGAATTTTGGAGTGATGGAATAAAAGGAAGCATGTTTGTTTTAAATGTCATGTCTTTGCTCTTCTACTAATCATTTGACAGCGTTAGAGACATCTTTCTGATTCCTGGTGATAACATCCAACACACAGTAAGCAGTCTTGATCTTTCTATGAACACTGTCTATGTTCCTGCAGTCCTCAGCAATGGTGGCATCTGTGATGACAGAGATGGGGATAGCTGTGCATTTGTTACTAGAAAGCCCATCACAATTTCCTGAGTTGGAACTATTGCCCAGGTAATGGTGCAGATTGAAGATTGATTGCCAGGATTCAAATCTGTAATGTATCATTTACCACCTGTGTGACCTTGAGTAGATTACTTAAAAGCCCTGTGACTCTCTTTTTTTTTGTATGAAAAAGGGAAGGGAGAAGGTCACAGAGGAAAACTTCCACACTGATGAAGAGGACAGTGATCTGTACTTAGAACTACTTAAGGGATGCTTCCATAAGCATGGAAGGAGGAGCCACTGTACTCCCCTTGTTTATAATGAGTATGTTGTTTACAAAGCCATTATAAAATAAAACTGCTTCATTGTACTCCTGAGGAGAAACAAATAGGACCATTTTAAAAGAAAAGAATGTTGAGGTTTATCCTATAACTGAGTCTGATAAAAATAAACCTCCAGAAGTCATTGGGCTTTTCTCTATCCCATTGATGACATAGCTTATAATACTTTCACAAATACAAAACCCACCAGCCATCTATGAGGACCGCTGCTGCTACATTCTGATTTTTCTGCTTCAAACAGTGCCATATCAGTCATTCTGCCCATAGCAACAAATGTCTTCTAAATTAGCATTAAAATTCATTCTTTCGGTTTATCTTTCCTGAATCAAGATAATTAACTATCAGCTGAGAGCCCTTTACATTACAACCTGAACATGTCCGATTTTCTAATTTATAATGGATGATCTAGTAAAACTGAAAACCCAAAAAGACATGAATTAATGAATGTCACAAAAGCCAATCTTTCGAGTGTGCTTGGGCAGCATTGTTGGGAACCAAGTTTCCCCTTTGCAGCCTATTGCTCTGGACAGAAAGCTTTGCCATAGTTACCTTGTGCAGAAGAAGCCTTGTCAAGAGTTAGGGCTAGAAGCAAGATGGAAAACAAATGCTAACATTTCTGGCTCCTACACTTATCACATTTACTGTTACATATTTTCTGTGAAGGAAACCAAACAACTAAGTTAGGTTCTGAAAGTTTTACATTTTTTTCTAGGATCCCTCTTTCAAATTTTAATCACCTAATATTTTCTGGATGCCATTTAGGTTCAGGGTGATATATGGATACTGAGGGAAACAAGGTAACCACCATTCAAAGAATGTCAGCACTGAGCAGTGCTGTTCTGCAGAGATTCCTGGGATGATGAAACTGTCTCTTACCTGCTCTGCTCAGTACACTTGCCACATGGAGATATCAGCACTTGGCGTGAGATGCATGTTATTGAAGAACGGAATTTTAAATTAACTTAATCTAAATTACCACATATGGATCCTGGTTAATGTACTGGGTCTACAAGATTACAGAAATGCAGGCTGTTTATGTGTTACTTAAGATTTTGCAGTTTGCCAACATTTCTCTTATGCCTTATTAATGCCTCTGTGTCTCTCTCTCTCCCTTTTCTCTCTCTCTCTCTTTCTCACTCACACATACATGCGTCTGTTTTTCTTTTCTCTTCAGTGTAATACTTATAAAGCTAAACTGACTGCCCTCTGCGATGTATTATCTGCAGAGATAAACATCAGCAGTTTCTAGAGTAAAGAAGAAAAAAATGACTGCATAATCAATGCTAGAAAATGATAATAAATAAAAAATAATTGCATATAAATTATTCAAAGATGAATTAGAATATTTGGGAGACATAAATAGTTCTCAAGAGAAATCTTAGTTCGTCCACCAGCCAGGATAGTAGAATTCATCAAAGGGTGTGAGAGATACAGTGAGAATGCTCTCTTGAGCCAATCTATGCATTGGTTTATGGACTTCAAGAAATATTCGTGGGGCTTATTAAGCGTTAGAATGTAGCACACTTACTGCTTGTAGTGTCCTATCATCATGAGTCATTGTTTCAGCCATTATCTCAAAAAGCGTGGGAAGTTTCCTGTGTCCTGTGGCCTGAGCATCCCTGGGTTCAGACATGGTCACTGAGGCCTCTCCCACATTGATTACACAATTGCTGGTAATCAATGGAAGACAAAATAATTTGAGCTTTATTCTAACATCCTTAGATGGCAATAAATGCTAGAAAACTAGTTTGACTTACAATTTTAAAAACAGAGTTAACCAACAAACTATATTCAAACAGAAAAACACTGACACTCATTATTAGGACATATAATTGAAAGGATTTTACCACAGTTCATATATATAATTCAAGGTGGATATTTTGCATGGACAGCCTAAATTCTATAAGGTTGAGCAAATAGGCATCCTTTTCAAGTTATCTTAAGTTCATCAAAGATAGATTTGGGAGCCAATTATTTCTTTAATAGAGCCATTAAATTATGTTCTCTCATTCACCCCTTGTCTTGGTGCTTGACTTGAACAAGTACCAATATTGCCACCTATAGGTCACCATGATGTGAAGGGTTGTTGCATGTTAACAAAAGGAAGAATTTTTAAAAAAATCTGACTTGATCATTCTGGATAGTTGATTTTAACAACTGTTTGGGATCCTTGCTTTTGTGCACTTTAAAAAATTTGTTTTAAGTGCTATAGAGTCAAAAGAATTCATAGATACTTCAGAGGTCTCTAACCTCTCAGCCACTAAACAGAAAACATGACATTTCTTGATTAAGGAGAGCCATATCAGAGGTGTTTTTGCAAGTCTAAGTGGCCCAAGGCAGGATCATCTCACAGTGCTATCACCTCAGAGTATGTCACTCAGGAGCACATCCAGTTCCCTGCGTAAATGCTCCTGACTCTGACATTATATACTCATATAAAGTTATTTGAACTTGCATCCTGACACACAGCTGTGTTCCCAACAGGTCAAATTTTCACTTTTAGTTGAGTGACTTATTAATGACTTCCTTTCATTTAAATAATTTTTGAATACCATGTCTCATTATTTACATTGAATCTTGTGTAAATTCCTCATTGGTAATAACAGCCCTCATCTTTTAGCATTATTTTCATTTTCATATGTGATAATTTTTCATGCTTGAAATAAAATCATCAGTTTTAATAAAAAGTTTTTGTGATATTAAAAATATATGAAGATATTATCAGTGAATATAACAATTCTATTTTCAATCTGCCATGTAACAATTACTAAAGATATCTCCAAATTGGCCAAATGTATTATTTTATGCAAGTGTTAATGGGCTTTAATCAAACAAGAAGCCCAAAGAACAGTACCCACTAATCTGTAACTCCTTACATTAATGGACGAATTACATCTTGTTTGCCAGGTTCTTAAAAACTAACTCAGTACTAAACATTTAATTAACTAGCAATATATTTGGCTATTTTGGTCAAAGTCATGAAAAATATTTCAGAGCTTGTAAGAAATTGCAAGTAGATATTATTAAACACCATCTACTTTAATATTCATCAACAGAACTCTAACATATCTTTTCTGGAATAACAAAGCTATTTTGACATCCACTATTCTTATTTAGAGAAGTTGTTTTTTACTGTCTCAATATCAAATATATTTCTGCTATTTTTCTCAGTGAATAACAGACAAACAATTCCTAAGTGAAAAGACTAGATAATTAGTGAGGGCCCTGGAAAATCCACTATTGAGTGCATTTTAGAAACAGCACTGCATATTCACCTGTTTCCCAGATGCTATGAGAAGGCAAAAAAAAAAAAAATCCTACAGTTTCTCACCTTGAATAAATTTGGGGAACTCCTCATATTATAAACCCTTCTTAGATGCTTGTAATTCACATAACCATATTAAATTCTAACACTCCTACAGTAAAGAAATATATAACACTTCATTTAGACCAAAACTTCTTAATTAATTGATCATGGAATACTTTTACCTCTGAATATGCTTCAAGGTCTAGTTACAACGAAGCATTTTGGCATTCAATTAGATCACCAAGTTACCCCTAGGTACTTGTATCTCTCCTTCCAGGCCTTTTGTATATTTGCTCTTGTTCAGTTTTTTTTATATTTTTGCATCACCAAAGCACGCACATTTGTTTGAACAAATGTATCAGTTGTGACCTGTGTCACTTTGTGCAGAAGGTTTAAGGACCATTGTTCAATTTGCCACCTTCTCCTTTATTTGGTGAGCCCCAAATCATTAGTCAACGTGGAACTTGGTGTTTCCTGGGACACTTAGCAACTATGAGGAGCACCCCACAGGAGATGAAGAGGGAGTAAGAATTGACATTTGTTGGTTTAAGCATTTTAGATATGGGGTGATCTATTATG
>PVHP010020942.1:0-30030 GCA_004024765.1 Zapus hudsonius | reverse complement strand
AGGTCCTCAGTATGCATCACCCTGGGAGGCCTTCACAATAATGATCCAACATTCTCTTTGTCTCCCCAGAGCCCAAGGATGAAGTGGAGGGGTCAGACGATGGTAAGTGCCACCACATGTCCTTGGGACAGACTCTTGGGGTGGAGGAGCTGAGCAGGACGCTCCGATGGCTCCCAATCACCCCGGCCTGTGCCCTGCAGATGAGAAGGAGCCTGAGGTCGATTACAGAACAGTGACAGTCAACATGGAACAAAAAGTGTCCGACTTGTATGACATCGAAGAGAGACTCGGATCGTAAGTGCAAAGGGACACCGTCCCTGCGCCCCAGGGAGAGAGTGGCTCCATCCATGTTTATCCGGGTGCTTCTCTGCAGGGTGGGAGGGCCTGACCCACAGCACATCCCTTACCGTGGACCTTCTCTGCAGTGGCTCCTGCTGTTCTCAGTTCTGCAGGAGCCTCGAGCAAGGTCTTCCATGCCTCCATTCCCAGCAGCGAGGGAAACAGAAGGGCTGATGTTTTTAGCTTCCCTTCCATTGGATCGGACGTGGCTGAGCCTGCTCTAAGCTGCAGCCCAGCGGTGCCAGCTTCCAGGCCTCCCTGGCATGCCCAGGGGTCCTCGCAGACCCTGGCTTGTCTCTGGGGGCATGGAAAATGCTGGTCAGCAGAGCCCCTCTCACCCCTGCGGGAGGACAAGTGGGGAAGGCAAGGGAATGAGGCTCAGCTTTGATTTCCAGTGGTTTGAGGAAAGCAAAGGTCTTCGAGCAGCTCTGGAGGCGGAGCCGAGCTGTCAGAACGAGCAATGGCCCAGAAGGAGGTCTTCCTCCATCTCCAGGGCATCAGCTAGAGTGGATGGAGGGAGTGGCTCAGGAATTCTGTATTACCTCAACCCACCATGAGGGAAAGAATCCACCCACCGAGATCGAATAGAAATGCGCTTCATCATGAGAGCAGTGGTCAGCACAAGGGTCACATGGTCACCATTTTAGGTCTGTGAGCTGTGTACCTGGGTCAGGGTTGCTCAGTGCGCAAAATGGACAATTTTTTTGTTATTATTTTTTTAAAATTTATTGTCCATAATGAGTTACAACATTTAGTGGGCAAACAATGAGTTATTATCCCCAATTCCCCGATGCCCTCCCCTCCCCAGTCCGCTGGATAACCTCCTCCATGGGTCGTCTGGATCAGTCCTTGTGACAGGGGACCATGGATAGCCTAGTATTCAGCCAGGTTCTCCTGGCCATGCCTCTGGATAATCTCCCCCACCACGGCTCTCACAATCTTTCCTTCCCTCTTCCGCTCAGTTCCCTGAGTCGTGGTGGATGAGTATTAAGGCTGCTTTAAGGTTGTGAGCTTAGGGGTCTTTGTGTCGAAATCGTTGGTTTCTGTCTCACTGGCTTATCCTGTGTTGATTGAATGGCTGTGGCTGTGGGTCCCTTGTTCATCCCGTCATTCTCTGCGGGGGTTCCATTTGGATCCTCCACGATATGACTGTGGTGGCTCCCCTCTTGCCAGAATCTCAGATATCGGCCTACGGTCGGTTGGTAGGGTTAGATGGGCCCCAGCTCTCTCGCTGCATCTTGAAAAATACAAACACAATCAAAATGGACAATTTGTAAGCAAGCGTATCTGTGGCTGTGTGCCAATAAGCCTCTACTATAAAAAGACGCGGGCCAGATTCGTCCCCATGGGCCACAGTTTACCACCCCCGATGCAGCAGACAGCTTGGCTAAACTTGGCTTTTCTCTCCTACTTCTTTCACTGGCAGTGGGAAATTTGGACAAGTCTTTCGACTTGTAGAGAAGAAAACTGGGAAGATCTGGGCGGGGAAGTTCTTCAAGGCGTACTCGGCCAAAGAGAAGGAGAGCATCCGAGAAGAGATCAGCATCATGAATTGTCTGCATCACCCCAAGCTGGTCCAGTGCGTGGATGCCTTTGAGGAGAAGGCCAACATCGTCATGGTCCTGGAGATGTGAGTGGTGCTTGCTCTGTCCCTCCCACGGTCTCCTCCCAGCCCATGGCGAGGGCTGACCAGTGACCAGAACCAACCCTGTCTGAAGCCTTGAGCTTGTTTCCAGAATGAGGGAGCTTCCTGAGCTTTTCCCCACGGAAGGGCAAAGCTATCCCTTATTCCTCTCTGGAAGCAACTTGAGGCAGAAGGGGAGAGACAGACAGCTTCCCAACTTCCCTGATAAAGAGTCTTGCCAGCCAAGAGTGGAGTCCCTGTTCCTTCAGCTGCTTCCAGATCTGCCTGTTCCTCCCTTGTTCGTGCTCTGGTGTTTTATCACACATGAGAGAAGGGCTTGCTTTGTGCACAAGCAGGGGGTGGACCCGATGACCTCCATGAAAGGTTGTTTCTTCTGCATCCCAGGCATCACACACACACACACTGGCATCAGTGAGCCAGGCATTCTCCACAGCGTCTGCATCTTTCATAAATTTCCTTTATTAACCTGAATTGAGGAGTCTATACAATCACATTAAGACTAACAAGGAAGCTGGTGCACGCCTTTAATCCCAGCACTCGGGAGGCAGAGGCAGGAGGATCACTGTGAGTTCGAGGCCAGCCTGAGACTACGTAGTGAATTTCAGGTCAGTCTGGGCTAGAGTGACACCCTACCTTGAAAAAACAAACAAACAAACAAACCATAAGGAAATACACAGCGGAGTCTTCTTGTCACCCTCGTCCCCTCATCTGCCCCTTCTACACCCCTTACTGCCACCAGAGGTAGACAGTTTTATTGGGTTTTGTCTCTATTCTTCAAAAGCAAACTTATATAATGTATTCCTATTTTCCTGCCTTAACGTAGTACTTAGTATCCCACACTTAACATTTTTCAAAACATCGCTATCGTAGCCCGGTGCTAACTAGACACATGAGTGTGTTTTAAGGCATCTCCCTTTTTTATTTTTATTTTTGGCTTGTGTGTATGTGTGCGTGACTGTGGTGTGGGGGGGAGTGGTTTGAGTGGTGTGTGCACGTATGTGTGCTCACAGTGCCCCATGGACTCACCTGTGGCCATGGATGCAGTGACCAGAGCAGAGTTTCAGCTGACCTGTTCATCACTTTGTTCATTTTTGTTTGGTTGGTTTTGGTTTTTTTTGAGGTAGGGTCTTGCTCCAGCCCAGGCTGACCTGGAATTCACTCTGTAGTCTCAGGGTGGCCTGGAACTCACAGTGGTCCTCCTGCCTCTGCCTCCCAAGCGCTGGGATTAAAGGCGTGTGCCACCACACCTGGCTGAGATGCAATATTTTAATTGTTAAGTCCTTCCAGCAAAATAGACATTTGGATTCAAATAGGTAATCTCAAGGCTTCCCTTGTGGCTATAAAATTCTATTTTCTGTGGACTCATAAACCTTTATTCGTATCCTGTGTTCAAGTTCTCCACATCTCTTTCAGGAAGTCTGTGGCCTCATCACAGTTTCTCAATATCCCAGTGGGCTGAGATGTTCACATTTGTTCTAAAACAGATGGCTTAGTCCAGGCAGTGTGGGCATGTGAGGACATGTGGAGAAATAAATGTCTTTTCTTTTGAAGTTAAACCTCGAGCAAGTTCATGAGAGGGGGCAGGAGGCAGCGAGCCTGGGTAAGGCCGGGCAGCAGCACCAGTGAGCACAATACCATACTTAGCTTGGAATTGGGACTTGGCAGACTGGACGGAAAAAGCCGAGAGAAATTCAAGGAGGCTTCGCTGGCCTGGCTTTCATCCCTCCACCCCATTCCTCCCCCGTGGACAGGAGCAAGTCCCACATGCTTTGGGGGTCTAGAGCTTGCCCTGTGACGGAAACTCACCTAGGGCCCGTGCTCACCTCCATGTCCCTTCCAACCTGACCATTCTAAGTTGTGGCTGGTGGAGGGAGGCTTATAGTCAGCAGTGACGTTTTCTACTCTTGCCTGGTGGAGAGACTGGAAGGGTGACAGAGGAAAGGGGGAGTGTGTTCCAGGGTCTCCATATTCGTTCAGCTGCTTCAGATCTGAGAGAATCAAGAATGAGTATGTCTGCAGCCTGCCTGACTTTTGGTTCCTGGACAAGCCCCCCTGGCACAGCAGCAGGGGTCATCCTAGCCTGTGGTCTGGGTTTGTCCTTGAGTGGTGGGACCCTGATCCCTGAAGAGGGTGTGACCAGCACCTGAGTCTGGTGACCAATCTCAGATTTCTTTTTTTTTTTTTAATATTGTATTTATTTGAGAGACAGAGAGGCAGACAGAGGGAGACAGAGAGAATGGGCACGACAGGGCCTCCAGCCACTGCAAATGAACTCCAGACACATACGCTCTCTTGTGCATCTGGCTTTACATGGACACTGGGGAATCAAACTCAGGTCCTTCTGCATCGCAGGCAAATGCTTAGCCGCTAAGCCATCTCTTCAGCCCCTCCGATTTCTTCTGAGGCTACCTGGACAGGGAACAGGAATGGGAACTGAATGATGGGAGGCTGAATGGGAAAGGCTCTGGCCAGGAGGCGCCACCTGCTGTCCCATTGGTTTTAAAGTGTCAGTTCTGGCTCCCCTAGTGGCCACTAACACGGACGGACTTTCCCAGCTCAGCCCTATGTCGCCTTGGACCCCACCTGGCTTACCACAGGATGCCAAAAAATAAATCAATCTGGAATGAGCGTTTCCCATGTGTCAGGCATGTTACTTTCAACTCTGTAGGAAGTGCGAATAAGAAAGCCAGGACTCAGGAAGGTTAGGTAACTTGCCCATAGCCACAGATTGCAAGAGGCCGAGACAAGCAAGAATCAATGGGCTCCATCCTGTCTTCATAATGACACCCATAGGAGAAGCCCTCTCACCCCCCCCCACCAGAAGTAGAGTGGATTGCCCATGGCCAGGGTCCAAGGCCTACCAGGCAGAATGGACCACAGGGCCAGCTTGGACAAGGAGGAAGTTCTGGCAAGATAGGTTAGTCCTGGCAGGGGAGAACAGAACCAATTGCTGAAGTCAGCATATCTGGCCAACTAATCCCCGAAAATGTGCTGAGGTTCCTTATGACCAAAGACGGGGTTCTGTCCCTGGCTGGGCAAAATAAATACAGAAACTGTGGGCATCGTTCCCCCATGACTAAAAGACACACGTAGGGTCTACGAGAGAAAGAGACTGACAGGAATTGTCCTTTTTTTTTTTATTGTTTTTTTATTTTTTGGTTTTTTGAGGTAGGGTCTCACTCTAGCCCAGGCTGACCTGGAATTCACTCTGTAGTCTCAGGTTGGCCTCAAACTCACAGCGATCCTCCTACCTCTGCCTCCCGAGTGCTGGGATTAAAGGCATGCGCCACCACGACCGGCTTAGGAATCGTCCTTTTAAATAAGGAAAGAACATCCAGATCTCCCCATTCCTGCCCACCTTGGAGATTGCCTAGTCTGAAATCAGACTTCCCTGAGCTCAGATGGTTTTCTGGGTTCCCCCGGTAGCCTAGCAGGTGCACAGTGGGATCTCCTGGGGGTGGGGGAAGCTGACCTCCTCCCCCAGTGGAAGGCCCATGCCCCTCCCCACCAGCTCCCAGGGATTGTGTCTGACCTCTTTCTGTCCCCTCAGCGTGTCAGGGGGTGAGCTCTTCGAGCGCATCATCGACGAGGACTTTGAGCTGACAGAGCGTGAGTGTATCAAGTACATGAGGCAGATTTCCGAGGGGGTGGAGTACATCCACAAGCAGGGCATCGTGCACCTCGACCTGAAGCCCGAGAACATCATGTGTGTCAACAAGACGGGCACCAGGATCAAGCTCATCGACTTCGGTCTGGCCCGAAGGCTGGGTAAGGCCCATCTACCTGTCATGGCGACACACTGGGGATTCGAGGGCATGTACAGGGTGGAAGTCAGAGACCAGGAAAACTTCAGGTTAGGGTTAGGGTGGCCCCTGGCACTTCTTCTTATGTGACTTGAAGCCTCAAATTCCTCTTCTGTAGGATGGAACCGTATTAGTGGCTGTCCCGTTCTGTTAGAGTTGTTGGTTAGTTCAGGTAGAGCGATTCCAACAGTTCTTGCCAACGGTGAGCACTAAGGTAGGTGACAATGGCACTCTTAGTGAAAAAGCTCCTTTGGGTGAAGGAGGCTTCTCCTCCCTGCATCGTAATGACAGTTTCCAGGGCTTCCACATTAAAAATAAAAGTGGTCTCATCAACTCTCACTGAGAGGTAGGCAGGGGACACTTGGGAGTCCCAGTTGGTAGAAGTAGGGGACTGAGTTTCTCCATAGCTCTGCCACTGTGAGCCGGGGGAGTGACCCTGGGTTCCCCCACCCCACCCCAAGATTCTCTGGAGCCCTCTGCTGCCGGCACACTCAGCAGCAGGAAACAGTCAAAGCCTAGTGGCTCTGGCCTCATGTGCCACCTTTGTCCACTGTACCTACCACAGTGGCTCTTTGCTGTCTGGGTCACTGAGTGTCACGCTTCACTCCCAGCACTGCCTTGTTAAGAACGAGCCACAGGGCTGGAGTGAGCAGCCTGGATTTCACCACCCTGTGGGGAGCAGGAAGGAACAGACTGGGGGACTTTCCAGATCTGGTGAGGTCAGGCAGGAATGAGGTGCCTGTGGGCCTGGGCTTGCTTGGTGGTGCCAGAGCCCTTCCTGATCTGGGGCGGGTACATGCCTTCCTTGGGACAGTGGTCACTAACTGGCCTCCAGCACTGGCCATAACAACACAGTGCTCCTGTTCACTGGAAGAGGAGCACCATGGGAATAGCAGGTCTGGATGCCAGCACGAATGGCAAAGAGTTGAAATGCAGTAGGAATGTTCCGGTGTGAGTTGGAGTGGGGCTTCAGGTTGGGGGGGGGGCTGTCAAGGTCTTCGTTTAGAGCCTCTTCCATTTCCCACAATCCCTATCGATGAGCCAGATGTGGTTCCCAAGACAAAACTTTGCCACACACCCCACATAGCCCCTAGCAGCCAGCACCCACCCACCAATAGGCATTTCTGTTTCTTCGTGGCCAAGACGCACTACCTTTAGACCTCTCCTGACTATTGTCCTGGAAGCTGCCGGGAAGGGAGTCATGGAGCTTGGGATAATAGGAGAGGGGAGTGTAGGGACCCTAGCTCAGCAGTCAGATTACCCGGGTCCAGTTCTGATGACCTCTGATGAGCTGGCCGAGGAAATTGCTTCTCTTCCCTGGGCCTCCCTTTGTCCTAAATAGCATGGGTATCATCCCTACCTCACAGCATTGTTGAGAATATTAAAATGGGGAAAGCCTTGTAAAGCTGGTTCGAAGGGCACATCCGGCAGAGTGAACGCTAGCAGCAGTGGTGGGTCTTATTAAATGCTTATCACAGCCGCTGACTCGGAAAGCTAGCTTACTGGTACGATCACACAGTGATGGCCACTCAGGGGCAGGGACACTGATGACCTCGTCTCCTTTCCTGGCCCCACTCAGGGCATTTGAGGTGAGTGTGCTGCTCATTGATTTTCCTGGTCACTGGATGCCTAACCAGGAAGCCAAGTACCTCTGTGTGTGTGGGAATGGGGGAGGGCATACCCAAAGGCTAATTTTTCTGTGCCCTTCTGGCCTAGGGCATCACACAGACAAGGAAGTGGCCTACTTTGAGCCAGCTCTGTGAAAAGCTGGCAACTGACACCCCCCCCTTCCATCCTGGTTTCAGAAAACGCTGGGTCTCTAAAGGTCCTCTTTGGCACCCCGGAGTTCGTGGCCCCTGAAGTGATCAACTATGAACCTATCAGCTACGCCACGGACATGTGGAGCATCGGGGTGATCTGCTATATCCTGTGAGTCCCACTGGCCCTGAGCTGTGAGGGAGGGGTTCTCCACCCACACACAAATACACATGTGCACCCAAAACATAAAGATCTCAAAGAGTACTTTCAATTTTATTTATTTGCACAACAAATAGGGGGAGTGAGACATCAGATGATGCACACACCACTTTTTGGGGTCTGGCTTTACGAGGGAACTAGGGAATTGAGCCCTGAGCCAGCAGGCTTTGCAAGCAAGTGCCTCTGACTGCTGAGCTATCTCCCCAGTCCATTTCTTAGACTGCTGGAAGCTTCAGCTCCCAGAAGGAGACATGACTCTATGCTCAACAGGCTTAAGAAGCACCATGACAAAAGCTTCGTCGTGAGGGGGAGAGGGCGACTCTGGTGTGCTGGTACTTTGTCATGGACTCAGAAGTGTTACTATCACTGTGACCTTGGGGAAAGCCTCCCTCAGTTGGACCTGTGCCATGGCTTCTGTACCCAAAGTCACCACTTTTGCTGCCTAGTGAGTCACCCTCTCCTAGATCAGATGACCCCCGGGCCAGGCATGCTTCCTGCCTCTCCTCATGCCATTACTGTCCAGGAGGCGGCGTGGATGGGTAAAGACACAGACAGGAGTGATTGCTTTGTTCCTGTTCCTGATTAAGGGAGAAACAGAGGTCCCTGGGCTCAGGCTTCTGGGACCAGCTCTGAGCCCTGGGGAACACCAGATCCTGCAGGAAGCTGCCCTTGGTCAACTCACTGCTGCCCTAAGGCTTGGCTTGGCCCCTGGATCCTCTCCAGGCATCATGGGTGCTTGCCTCATTGCTGCTGAGGGGGGTGGGGAGAACATCCCCTGACTTCTGCAGGTGCTGTCATGTCATGGCAGAGGTTGGATTACACTGGGCACCGAGAGGACTGGGTCCATGAAGGCCACGTGGCTGTCCCTTTCCCAGAATTTGAGTAGATGACCACGTGTCCCAGTTTGCCCAAGCCTGACAGTTTCCTAGGATAGAGGACTTTGAGCACAAAAATGAGGACAGACCCAAGCAAACCAGAACCAGAGGTCTCTAGGCTAGTCAGTGACAGCGGCTCCTGAATTCTAAGTAAGTTTTCCAGTGAACACACCCGTGTCCCGCACTCAGATGAAGAAACGCAACACAACCAGGGCCCTGAAGACTCCGGGCTCCTTCTGCTTCCCATCCCAGAGACAGCCATCATCCTCGTGGCTGCAGTTAGGGGTTGATCTGTCTGTTCTTGGACATCATGTAAATGACATTGGAAGAAGTGGCCGATCATAGTAGGATTTGTTTGTTTGTTCTTTGAGGTCGGGTTTCCCTCTAGCCCAAGCTGGCCTGAAATTCACTATGGAGTCTCAGGCTGTCCTTGAACTCACAGTGATCCTCCTACCTCTGCCTCCAGAGTGCTGGGAGTAAAGGTGTGCATCACCATGCCTGGCTTCATTGGGACTTTTCTAGGCTGTTCCCTCAGTGCTGACCCAGGCTTTGGGGTTCCCTTTTGGAGCTGGGGTCCTAGGAGAGCATGGGGTGTTGAGAACAAAAGCTGGATTCAACCAGTCAGCTTCTCTTCGGCTCTTCCAAGTGCTTCTGGAAGGAGTCACAAGAGGTTCTCGTGCCCTTGGGGCAAACTCGGTCCTGCTCTGGCTCTCTTTTTGGAGCAGGGTTGTGTGGGTGACAGTTCTTGTCTGGGCCACTTCCGCCTACATACAGAAAGCCTTCCTGACAGCCTTTCTGGGACCAGGGAATGATATTGCAAGGCCCAGTAATAATGTGCTCCATGTTCAACACCCATTTGGCCAGCAGCCCCTGAGCTGGGGACAGCGGCTCATTCATCGCAGAGGGGTCAAGCTTCACCAGGGGAATTTGAATTCTTTGCAGGCAGAGGGACAAGGGTCAGCTCTGTGCCAGCCGGGTTCTCTCCCCCTGACTCTGAAGGGAGAGGTTGGCTTCTTGGATCCATTAGGGGTCTTCTCAAGGTATGAGACCCCCAGAAGTGCAGGGGTCTCCAGAGCACACTCCTGGGGAAGATGTTCCAAGCCCTCCTCTCCTGAGCTCTCTTCCCTCTGCCTTGCCCATCCTGCTCCCTTGCTGCCCTGTGCCTTCTTCCTCCATCATTCCTGCTGTCCCTCGCCTGCTCCACTCTCCCTGCCTGCCTCCCTAATGACACCTCAGCAGCACGTCTTCCCTGGGGGGGGGGTGCGGGGAGCACCTGCCGTGCCCCCCACCAGCATGCCAGGTGCTCCACAGAAGAGCTTACCTCCCTCTTCACCTGCCATGCTGCAGAGAGAAGGGGCTGCCCTCCCCCATCCTGGGGCACAGTCAGGGGATGTCCAGAGGGGGAGAGGTGAGCTCTTCAAGGAACTGGGGAGCAGAGCCTGGGGCCCTCCTACACCTCAGGGAGACCCCGCAGCTTCTCTCTGCTCCACACAGGACTGGGCTGCTCTCTGCACTGCTGAGCCCAGGCCAGGCTCCTTGTTCCCTCCCTAAACCAGTCACCACCTTCACCGGCTGTCCATGGACATGAGCTCTGATTAACAGGACTAACCCTCCAACTGCTGCTTCCTCGGCCTGCCCAGGCCTCCTAATTAATGTACCCATGGGCGATTCCAAAGGCTGAAATGGGATAAGAACCAAGCCCTCCTCCCTAAGCACCCAGGATCTCTGCTGGCAGGCATGCAGTCCCTTAGCTGGTCGTTTGTTCAGCCAGGTTGTCTGTCTGTGGCCTGAAAAACAGCATGGAGAGAGTGTGGTCCAAGAGCCATGTCTCTGCTCTTCTGGGAGCAAAGCAGGCTGTGACCCAGATTCCCTGGTGACGTTCTGCTGCAAGGAGATTAGGAAAGTAGGTCTAAGTCAGTGGCAGAACACTTCTCTGGCATGCTTGAGGATCTGGGATTAATCCCCAGCATTGAAGAAAAAATCATTAAGAAACTGGGAAAGCCTGTGACCTTTGTGTCTAAGCAGGAGGATGAGCATGAAGAGTCCATATTTGAAAGAGAATTCAGGCATCTGAGAACCTGCCTATGGCTGGGAAAACTCAGGGTAACATGCCCGGTGTGGTGGCACACGCCTTTAATCCCAGCACTCAGGAGGCAGAGGTTTGAGGCCACCCTGAGACTACATAGTAAATTCCAAATAAGCCTGGACTAGAGTGAGATCCTATCTCTAAAAAACAAACAAAAAGAAAAAAAACGAGGTAACATGACGTAGGGGGGAAGTAGTGTTTCATTTCCATGTATCTGTTGATTTTTTTTAAAGCTAAAAATACATAATCCCTTATGCAAATTCTAGTAAAGTCCAAAAACATTACAAACCTCAATGAGGCAGACATGGAGGCACATATCTGTAATCCCAGCACTTGGGAAGCAGAGGCCAGAGGATCATGAGTTCAAGGTCAGATTGCATGACAGAATAAGACCCTGTCTCCAAAAAAAAATCCCACCCCTTAGACACAGTATTACTGAAAATGCAAACACTCTCTTGGTCATGGTGCTGTACATGCTTGTATTGCACGCCTTGTTCTAGGGGGGAGAATGCAGGGAAGCTCGGGCGAGCCGGCAGGCAGCCAGGACCCGGGGGTTTCAGATGGCTGTGCTGCCAGGAGGAGCAGGGCCAAGGCCAGAAGCGGGGCTCTCCCTGCCCACCCGCCTGCCTGCCAAGGTGCAGAGATGAAGGCCTTTCTTTGCAGGATTCCAGTTCCTAATTAGGAAAGGAGGCTTGCAGAAGGGAACCTTTCAGCATTCCACACGCTGTTGCTGGCTTTTCCTGCCATCTCTTGGCATGCTACAGGACGTTCCCCTTCTCGTTTCACATGGAAAATGGAAAAGCAAGAAGCAGGGAGCTGGGTGGCTGACAGGCAGAGACTGCCTGCACCTTGGTAGGGGCTTGTTTAGGCCACACATTGCAGAGATGGGAGGAGCTAGGAAGTCCTGAGGAAGTCTGGCCTAGACCCCGTGGTATCCAAGGGGGAAACTGAGGCTCACAAAGGGAAAAGGAGTAATATATAGCAGTGAAAACGCCAACCAGTCCTTCATGGGGACCTGACAGAGCCTGATTCTGTTTGCCTTCATAAAACACAAGTTAATGTCATGCTCTAAGAAAAGTCATCTGGGCTGGAGAGAGGACTCAGCAGTTAAGGCACTTGCCTGCAAAGCCTAAGGCTATGGGTTCAATTCTCCAGTACCACGTGTAGCCAGATGCATAAAGTGGTGCATGCATCTGAATTCATTTGCAGTGGCTAGAGGCCCTACTGTGCCCATTTTCTCTGTCTGTCTCTCTTCTCTCTCTCTGCTTGCAGAGAAAAAAATTAAAGAAAAGCCATCTATAAAAATCTGTTATTCAAAAATACAGGGCTGGAGAGATGGTTCAGCAGTTAAGGCACTTGCCTGCAAAGCTTAACTATATGGGTTCAGTTCTCCAGTACCCACATGAAGCCAGATACACAAAGTGGCACATGCATCTGGAGTTCATTTGCAGCAGCTAGAGGCCCTGGTGTGCCCATTCTCTCTCCCCCACCCCGTCCCCACATGATGGACACACACCTTTAATCCCAGAATTTGGGAAGCAGAGGTAGGAGGATCACTGTGAGTTCAAGGCCTGCCTGAGTCTACATAGTGAATTCCAGGTCAGCCTGGGCTTGAGCAAGACCATACCACAAAATAAATAAATAAATAAAATGCACCAAGCTCAGTATTAAGATTCAAGTATATTTCATAAACTGAAGCCTTTCAAATGCCCGATCCACTGCAGCTAAGCACACTGTGGTCCACAATGATGGATTAGTCAGGATTGAGGAGGAAGGATGTCCATAAAGCCTGGACTTAAGAGGGTTCCACATGTATCTCGTTGGCTGGGCCAATGACTTACTTTGCAAACTCAAGAGGCGGGGCCCCTTGCTGAAGGGTTAAAGCCAAGCGTGGGTCCACCTGAGCGGGCCTCCAAGCAGCTGCCAGAGAGCATACCATGGAGTGATCTGGGTCAGCACACATGCTGGGGGAGGGATGCCGGCTTGACGAAGAGGAGAGGTCCAGCCAGGGAGTCATCAGTCTGCTTGAGATTCTCCACCTTCCCAGCTGTGTTTGGCTTAAGCTACTGGTAAATGAGTTGAGGTGGAGATGGACACGATCCAGAACCGTACAGTACTGTGGGCCCAGATGAGCCTTTAGACCAGCTCAGCCTTCTTCTTTAACATTTTTATTTATTTATTTGCAAGGAGAGAGAAGAAAGAGACAGACAGACAGACAGACAGAGAATGGGCACACCAGGGCCGACAGCCACTGCAAACAAACTCCAGATACATGCTCCACTTTATGCATCTGGCTTTACATGGGTACTGGGGAATCAAACCTGGGTCATCAGGCTTTACAGGCAAGCGCCTTAACTGCTGAGCCATCTCCACAGCCCACAGCCTTTTAATCGACATAGAAATGCAAGCCACAGACAGCAAGCCTTGGAAGCCAGGCCCTTGATTCACATCTCATGTACGGCTATCCTGAGTGCATTACTTGATTTCCTGTGGTTGGGGTGGAGTCAAGAAGAAAAGTTCGTCTGTTGACGCTCCCCGCTGGAACACGACAGAGTGTGCCAAGTACCTGCCGTACTGAAGAGAGGGCCACCCTATAACTGAGTGGAAGGCTGTCTAGAGCGGGGAGAGGTGGCACAGAGAACAGGGAAAATGCCCAGGGTTACTCAGCAAAGTACAAAGCTGAACTCTCCTCGCTATACAACTCTTGCTTGGGCTTTGTAGTGTGGCATCAATGTCTCGGGTGCCCAAGACCTCGAGTGTTCATTTGGCTCACACGGGCACGTGGGCTGAGCCTCCTTGAAGCTGAAGGTGTGGAGAGTGAGGTGGACAGTGGGGGTGCACAAGGGGACACTAGTGACTAACCACAGGGAGGGACTCCCAGACGCTTCTGTCCAGGGTGAGGGATGGAAGAGAGGATGGAGGGGCTTCTCAGCCCTCCTTCTATAGACAAATCAGACCCTCATCTCAACCTCATAGGAGGGATGTCAAGAGGCTTGGGATACCCCCAAAGTGCAGTGACTCCCAAGTGCTGAGGATCTCTTTGTGCAGGCAGAGAAAGACAGAAACAAGGGCTGCCCCAAAGCAGAGCTTGGGGTGTAGGTCGGAGGGCTCTGCAAGCGCTCACCTTTGGCCTCAGCACTCATTGAGGGGGTCATGCTCCCTTCCCCCACCCCAGTTCTCCTCTCCTTCACTCTTGCTCTCCTGCTCTCCTTCCCCAGGGTCAGCGGACTTTCCCCATTCATGGGTGACAACGATAATGAGACCTTAGCCAATGTCACCTCAGCCACCTGGGACTTTGACGATGAGGCATTCGATGAGATCTCGGATGATGCCAAGGATTTCATCAGCAACTTGCTCAAGAAAGATATGAAGTAATAATCTGAGATTGCAGTCTTATCCCCTGTCCTATGCTGGGGGGCGGGGCAGCCCTTCACCTGTGGGGCTGGCTCACCTGGATCCATGCCAGTCCTTGTTCCCTGAGAATGGGGAGGGTGGCCACTGAGGTGTGTGCAGAGGGTCTGCGTCTCCTGGGCCTCTGCTTTCTGGTGACAGACTCTGTGTCCATCTTTTGGAAAACAGAGACCCCACTGGAAATGTGACCCCTAAGCAAGGGTCACAAGGAAAAGACAGTTTATCTGTGGGAGTGACAACTACCTTTCATTATCTATGTCTTGCTGGGGGCTTTGAAGCCCTGTGGACCCCAGAGCCCCTCTTCTGGGCTCACACAAGCACAATTTATAGAGGCTGCAAACAGCCTACTGGAGGGTTCCTGTTCTCTCCTCAGATTGAATAATCTTGGCTTAGTGCTTTCTTCACATGTGAATTCCTGGCTGGTATGGCTTGGTTCCTTCTCACAGTGGCAAACAGTGGGTGCCGGGAAACTGTGAGGGAAGATCAGGCACACGGCCCTCCTTTGGGGTGGTCACAGCTGGGGAGGAGACCAGAGTGGACGGAGGTGGGCCGAAGCTATACAGCATTATTGGTAAGTCTGTCCTGGTGAGAGGAGTCAGCTAAATTAAAGTCAGAAGGTGAGAGGCTCACGCAGGGAGAGCTGCCTGCCCCAGGCCAGGGGCTGTGGGTGTCAGAGGACACCTTCATCTCCCAGGGTAGCCAGGGGCAGGGCCCATCCCAGTCCCCTCCCCCAGCTCTGAGTGGGTTTAGCAATGGGGTAGTTTGCCCATGCCAAGAAGGGTGGTGTTGGCACAGGTGATGTGACAGAAGTGTAGAAGGAGACGGGCAGCCGCCTCCAGGGGTGGGCAGGAGGCCTGACATTGACAGGTGACTTGGCAGGACCCTCTGTGGCTGTAGCTTGCTCCTTCCCACCCCAGGGACAGGAGAGCAGCTGCCACAGGGGGCTGCTGGGAAGCCCTCTCAGATGGCTGCACCTGGTTCTCAAAGCCAGGCTTCCCCAGTGACCGTCCACACTGACCAGAAGCGGGCATGACCCAGGGAAGATTGGATGTGGTTGGGGTCTAGATTCCCTCCCAAGGTGAGGGATCTCCCATTCCCAAGATGGACGGCTCCCTTCTAACAAAGCTGACTTGTGTCAACTAGGCCTCACTCACCGATGATTTGGTAGATGAAGTACTGTGTACACAATTTATTCTCTCACTTGACCTTCAGTTAATTCATCAACAGGCTGTGTTGGTCTCCCCTGTGCCCGTGGAATGGACTCACCAAAGAATTGTTCTTCATCAAATAGACTAAAACTTAGGGTTCCCATGAACTCTTAGTTCCCTTGGGTGTTTGTTTGATTGATTTGGGGTTTTGTTTTTTGCTTGTTTGGGGGATTGGTCTTTTGTGATTTTTTTTTTAAGTCCTGAAGACTGAACCCAAGGCCTTGTGCTAATCTGTCACTGAGCTAAATCTCCAACCCTCCCATAAACTTATACTCAGCATCTCTTCCATAAGAAATTTCTATCTGGCAACACTTTTAAAAATCTTTTTCCATTAGGAAGTGAAACCTGTAAAGTGTAGAACTTTGAAGAATAGAAGGCAGCTTAAAGAATCTGCAATCCCATGATCACACGTCATCTTGTGCTTTTTCCCAGTCACTTTCCCTGCCCTTGCACGGTTCTTGGGACTTCGTCTGGTTACAATGAACGTGGTAGACATGAGATATTTCTAGATCCCCAGAACTTTCACGTAAAGCTTCAGTACAGTTCTTGTCATGACTTATGAGGACACTTTGAACTGTAACAGGAAAAACCTGATCCCACGCCAGAAGACACAAGAACCCAAAGATCGGCCCGAATGCTTCACTCTCCCCCGCCTCCCTAGATGAAGAGGCAAAAAGACTAGGTGGTGCCTTTAATCCCAGCACTCGGGAGGTAGAGGCAGGAGGATCACTGTGAGTTCAAGGCCCGCCTGAGACTACAGAGTGAGTTCCAGGTCAGCCTGGGCTAGAGTGAGACCCTACCTTGGAGAAAAGAAAAATAGAAAAGATTAGGGCTGGAGAGATGGCTCAGCGGTTAAGGCACTTGCCTCCAGTGCCTAAGACCCCGGGTTCAATTCCCCAGGACCCACATAAGCCACAAGGTGGTGACCCTGGTGCGCTCTCTCTCTCTCTCTCTCTCTCTCTCTCTCTCTCTCTCTCTCTCTCTCTCTCTCTCTCTCTCTCTCTCTCCTTGAAAAATGAATAAATAAAAAATATTTTAAAAAAAAGAAAAATAGAAAAGATTAGACCCATAGGCTCTGGCTCCCATGTGACCAGCAGAATGACGCCACCCTGGAGTATGGTACCCACCATTCCCAGACACATCTGCCTTGTAGCATCGACCTTCCTGGACCCCAGAAGAAGGTCATGAGACTCAGTTGTTCTGCTGATGTGCACTGTGTGGCACTGACCTGTGCTGGGTCCAGTCAATGAAAAGAACACGGTGAACCTGATCTTGGCAGTGGGGAGCCCTGGGCTGGTCCCTACGTAACCAGAGATAGGTGACTGCCTGCTTCTGGTCTGGCTTGTCGTCTCTGAGTTCTGTCCCTGCTCAGAAATCCTGTGATCTCTGCTTTCATCAGAAACCGCTTGAACTGCACCCAGTGCCTTCAGCACCCATGGCTGATGAAAGACACCAAGAACATGGAGGCCAAGAAGCTCTCCAAGGACCGGATGAAGAAGTACATGGCAAGAAGGAAATGGCAGGTAACGCACGCAGGCTCCGTGGGGCTGGGCTGGGGCTCTTCGTGTTTATGTCTCTCGAACCACTCTCAAGCCCAACTAGCTCGACCCTCACCTCAAGAAAGTTGGAATTAGCTCCTGAAGTAGTCTGAGGACAATTTAGGCAGCTGATCGGGGCGCAGACTTCCTTTCACTTGGGTTCTGAGCAGAGTTCTTTGCTAGAGGAAAGGGATTTCACAAGTCCAGCCATCTCTCCTGTCCCACTTTATCAGCTTTATCCCCAAGACCAGGAAGGTAGGCCCTCCGTCCTGCAGGTTAAGTTTCTGACTGCCATGTCTTCACAGCTGGGGATCAGCAGCGTCACCCTGAGGTCTGGCTGGCAGCCCTGGAGGAGGGGCTGGGCTCCTTAATGGCCACACATTTCCTTGCGATAGAGGAGGGAGGCACATGCTCCAAGGAAGGAGATGCTGTGGGACCCTTGGGCAAGGAGGTGGCTTTGCTCTGGGCTCATCTCGTCTGTTAAGGGGACCTAACACTGACGCGAATGTCACTGTGTCGTTGAAAGTTACACTGTGTGCTGCACAGTAGTGCCGGAAATGCTCAGCAGCTCCTGTGTCTACAGGGCTAGCCGGCCATGGGTCAGGAGCCATTCGAAACCCTTGCTGGTCATCGTGTTTCCATCCTAGGAGGCATTATCACTATTACTATTAACATTCCTATGTTCCAGACAAACCAAAGCAGAGAAAAGGTTAGAAAAGCCACCCAGGCGCACACAGACAAAAGCCAGAATTCCAACCTAAAACCTTGCTCCAAAGCACATAGTCTTTGGTAATAAGTTGGTAAAATTGCCATCCAAACCACGTTTGATTATTGCCACTACAAAACTAGAACTGTAAAACTCCCGAGCTCCTGGGGAGGACATAGCGTCCACGCCCAGAGAATGTCTGTGCAAGTATGAAGGCAGCAAGTAGGCATAAAAGGGCATGGCACCCTCGGTAGAGCTCCGTGACCATCCATGTGAGTGTGGACGGAGAAGGGGCCATTCCACCCGAGTTGATGTGCTTGCGAGGAGGTGATCCAGGGCAACAACTGCAGAATTAAACATGGGCCATGGCTGAACCCAGAGAGAAAGGAACGATAGCATCGTGGAGGAAAGCACAGGTGGGAAGTGGGTCCACCTGGCTGGCTGTGCCAGGCTCAGGACCCTGGGAGCACTGAGAATGTGCCTACGTGGTGAAGAGAAAGAAAGTCAGGGAGACCCTGGTCACTGCCACGTGGGGAACACTATCCTGCTTCACACAAAGGTTGAGAAAGAGAGCAGGATCAGGAGGGCCTGTGGGCGTGGGCTTTCGTGGACTGCCAACCTGAGCACATGGCAGCCAGAGCTCTGCCACTGGGAAGCTGGTTCTTAGTGTGCCCACACTTTACCCCAGGATGAAGGGGCTGGGCTCCTGGCTCCCTCTAATGCAAGGTAAGTTGGAACACATGGACTTATCTTCTGGGACCTTTAAGGTCAGAATAGCAAATACCCCTCCTACACACTTACAAAAAAAAACAAAAGATGTATCTACTAAATCAAAGGTTGTCGGTATTGCTGCTCCCCTGGCCAGCAGATCTCAGACAGGACAGAGAGGCAAGTCTAACTAGATCTAACTCTGGGTTAGGTGCAATGCCCCAAAGCCAGGAGGATAGGCTCAGAGAGGAGCTGAGGGAGATGGAAAGGGGCACATGGAATGTTTTTAGCTCAGGAGTTGGAACCATACTTTGTGATGACATCTTAATCATTTGATTTGTTATTCTCAGTGTTATTGGCCAGAGGATTTTCTGAGAGTGAGTTGAGGGAGAAAAGGAAGCTATTCCCTAGTTTAATACAGGTGAAAGCATTTGGAATAGGGCTGGAGAGATGGCTCAGAGGTTAAGGCACTTGCCTCCAGTGCCTAAGGCCCGGGTTCAATTCCCCAGGACCCACATAAGCCAGATCCACAAGGTGGTGGCCCTGGTGCTCTCTATCTATCTATCTATCTATCTATCTATCTATCTATCTGCTTTAAAATGAATAAATTTAAAAAAAAAGAATTCCACAGTAAAAAAAAGAAAAAAAGGAAGTTTAAAAAAAAGCATTTGGAACAGACTTTTCCATTAAAATCGGCAGTTTAGGTTTTAGAAAATTGCACACAAATCAGTCCACAAAATCTCACTCAACGTGAATGTCCCTGAAGTGTAATTTCACTGGGAACAGCTGTGTGTGACCTGCCGTTAAGCTGCTTCCTTAGGGAAAGAGTCTCCACATTTGGTCACAGGACTTTGACTTCCCTTCGAATAAATAGGGGGCTTCACCTTGAAGCAGCCAGTGTAGTATCAAGTGGGGTGTGGGCTGCAACACCCAGATATCTCTAGAAGGACCCTTGCAATGTTTTTCTCTTCTCCTTTTCCTAAAAGGCCCTAGGAGGAAGTAAGAAACATGGGAACAAATCAGTTTGTACAAAGCTAGGCTAAGTGTTGATGACTAATACTCTTTCTTAGCGTGTGTGTGTGTGTGTGTGTGTGTGTGTGTGTGTGTGTGTGTGTGTGTACACACACCACAGTCAGTGTACATTAAGAGGTGTGAGGACAACCGTGAGGTATTCGGCCTCTCTTTCTACCTTGCTGGAGACAAGGTCTCCCTCCTTTGTTTTGGGTTTTGCTGTTGTTGGTTTGGCTACCACTGCAGGGGCCAGTCTAGCTGGTCTATGAGCTTCCAATTCCCCTGGCTCTGCCTCCCAGTGCCATGGGTGCATCCGGTTATCAGTGTGTGCCGCTTCGTGTCTGGCTTTACATGGGTGCTGGGTGATCGGCCTTGGGCCAGCTAGCACCTTTAACCACTCTCCAGCCCTAAGAAGGTGTATTTTTCGTTTACATTGAAAGACGTTTACCAGGACATGGTGGGGAGGGGTAGCAGTGAGGTAAGTGGGACAGGATAACAGGGCCTCCGTGTCACACTGGAAGTGACAACAGGAGTTAGTGCTGAAGTTAGCTGCCTTGATCCGCTGGAAGCCACAGAGACCCCAGCAATGTAGATAAAAGAATAGGCAGAAAATATTAGACTCAGTATATCAGATATTAGACTATTCTTGGCCTGTTCTTCTCAGGGGACTTGTTTCCTGTGACTCCTGGTATATATGTGGGTCTCGATAGCCGGCTGATGCAAGGGTGTCCAGCTTGCCTAGGTTTGCCAGGGACTGTCTGGCTATTAGCACTGAAAGACCCTAATCCTGGGAAACCCCACAGCCCTGGAAAATTCCCACATGATGCTGTTTGCTTATAATGTATTTGCTACCCACTCTGAAATAGAATATTTGTCATTTTGTTGCACAATAAAAGCAGGAAGAAAAGAAGGCATTATCTCTCCATACATTGAAAGCATCCTCATGATCCCAATCCAGTGTCTGGAATTAGGGAGGCTGAAGCTATGGGCTCAAGAAGGAAGTTTCCTGCTATACATTCATGAGTGAATCAGTCTTTCTGGGAAGACTATAGCTTCAAGGAGAAAAAAAAATCTGTATTCTAACCCAGAATCCAGACACTGAGGTCCAGAGAAGGGAGGGAGGAACTTACTTAGCAAGGTCTCACAGTAATCAGTGGCTGTGTCCCTAGTTGGGAAGGATCTCTAAGTCTAGACTCCAGGACGAACTAGGACATGTTGGAAAGGAAGACAGAGAGCTGAGAGTTCAGCTGAGTAGGCAGTAGGCTGCTAAGGCCTTGAGTCCACCTTATCAATCAATCCCCAGGGCAAGATAGGTTCCCATGGGAAGGGCAGGACCTGCACAATCCAGCAGGCCACCAGCCACAGCCCCTTCCCAGAAGAGCCTGAAGCCTCCACACGGTCTGTCTGGAGAAGCACTCTCATCAGAGCCACCCGCTTCCTTCTCGCCATCCTCAGCCTACATGGGACCTGCTGGCTTCTGTCTGGAGCCAGAAATAGCCACACTCCACGGAGCTGTGCAGGAGAGTTGGGACATCTGTTTCCAAAGTGCAGGAAAAGAGGCTGCAGCAAGGAGGGCAGAGGGCATGAAGGGGAAGCAGTGGGGTGGCCACAGCAAGTTTCTGCTTAGGACACACACCTGTGCATGGGACACAGGCACACAAGCAAGCACACACACACAGACACACACATGCACGCACGCACGCTTTTCTCTATGATTCCTTAGCACCCTGAAATTCTTCACTTTTCAAATGAATCTCTTTACTGAAAACACAAGCTTTTCAGATAGTCAAAAATGTGAGGCTTTACTGAAATTCACGAGTGTGTGAAATTAATCCAGAAGGATAATGGTTTTGCCAGCACAGTGCGAGGTCCAGTGGGTGAGTACAAGGCATCTGCCTATGTGGAGGCTGTTTCCTTCCCCTCCTGGAAAAGGGTGAGGATCCCATCCGTGTGATGCCTGCTTCGTGGGTGCAACTCTCTGCCTCAAGGTTTTCTTAGCCATTCCCACTGACCTTCGGAAAAGATCAAGAAGCTTTATTAGAAGACAAAAACAGGTGCAACTGTATACTTTGAGTATCTCTTTTTTAAAAATATTTTTGTTAATTGATTTTTGGCAGAGAGAGAGAGAGAGAGAGAGAGAGAGAGAATGGGCACTCCAGGGCCTCCAGCTTCTGCAGACAAACTCCAGCCGCATGCACCACTTTGTGTGTCTGACTTTACATCGTTAGGCTTTGCAGAACCATCTCTCCAGCCCTACTTTGAGTATCTCTCAATCCTATGCTTAGTACAAATTTTCACAGTGCATAAAAATTATGTGTCAAGTTGTGATCCTTTTTATCAGAAATGCCATCCTCTCCCAAGGGCCCATCCGGCTGGGGATGGGCACCCCTCCAGCCTCCACTGCAGAGCCAGACGGTGCTGGGTCCAGCCTGGGAGTTTCTTAAAAATCTTTTTTAAGGATCTGAATCCTACACAGAACTCCATGGAACTTTGGAGATCAACGTGTCCTGCACGCTCCTTCAACACAGCATGAACTGAAAGTGGAAGCCAGAGAGGTTAAGTGGCCTGTCCAAGGTCATAAAGTGGATTTTTAAAAATGTCTTTCCTCAGGACATGTGGGATCTGCACTTTCTCCTTGACCAATTAAAATCCAATCGCAGGCATTGTTTTATGAGAAACTCTCCTCCCGGGCCCAGCAGCAATAAGTCTTGGGAGCTGTCTCAGCCTGCAGTTCCTTTATATAAACTATCCCTTTTATGGGAGTTGGAGCGCAGAATGAAAAGGGTTTTGTCTCATGTTGACCTTGTTTAGTCACATTAACGCACACATCGGTCCCAGGCCCCATTCCATTCTCGAACATCTTCGGACACGCTGATAGTGTGAGCAGAGCCGGGCTGGGCAGGAAGGAGGTGCTCACTCCAGAGACCCCGGGCCTTCTCTTCTTCCTCCTGAACACAGACGCTCTTGAGGTGCAACCCTCGTGTCTCTTTTCCAGAAAACGGGCAATGCTGTGAGAGCCATCGGAAGACTGTCCTCTATGGCAATGATCTCGGGGCTCAGTGGCAGGAAGTCTTCAACGGGGTCACCGACCAGCCCGATCAACACTGAAGGTAAGGACGCCAGGAGGGTTTTCTCCAGGCTCTGGGAAGGAAGGACTGAGGATGGAGGAGGGAAGGATTTGGGATTTAGCTTTTTAAAATACACCACAAGGATAAATTCAGAATAACTACCGATGCTAGTGATTAGTCTTTAATTGTTAAACCTTAAGCTTAACTATTTTCAGAGGAAAAGCTATTATTATTTTTCTGATAGAACCAGACTGGCTATTCTTTTCCAGAAAATTTGTATAAGAATTAAGAAAGCCTTTATTAAAATCTTTTTTATTACAATGGTGAGACTTTGATATATTGATAGTCAAAAAATAAATAAAAGTCACATATGGCTAGAGAAAATTTTAAAAATAGCCTTCCATTTTCCACAGTCCTTGTGTTTGTGTTTTGGGTAAAAACTAACTCATCAGCATTGTTGAAACATGGTGACCTAGACAGACTCTGGTCAGCAGGCCTCTCCCGGGACAAGCTCCTCGTCCCACCTTGGGGACATTACCCAACCATCCCGCAGTGAAGGCCTTGTCTTCACGGTGCTTCCAGTGCACACAGGGCCCGATCTGCTTGAGATGGCGCTTTGGCCATAGACGCCCCTCCTCCCCACTGCCTGCTGCTTTTGTGCACACAGGGAGGGCAACTAGTGCGGCCCATAGCTGGCTTTTCTGGAAAAGTCTACAGCACTCCTGCTGCTCCTCAGAAGGCCCAGAAGTGGCCTGACTGGGAGGGAGAGAACACAGGAGCTCCTCCAGGTTGCACCTACTTCCTGGCCCACAGTGTGCATCTGAAAGCAATGGAGGCTCCAGGCCTGGCTCCTTCCTGCTCAGGAGGATGCAATGGAGCTGCTGCAGCCAGAGGGTGAAGGGCACCGAGCACCATCACCCAAGCCCTGAGGCAGCATGAGTGCGGCCCAAACCCTTGTTCAAGTGGGTCAGCGTCAGGGCAGGGGAGGCCCAACAGGGCCCCATTCTGGGCACAGTTCGTCCCCAGGAGAAAGGGGTGCTCTGATTCACTTCTCTGAGATGCTTTATTTGCTAAATTATAGCAATTTATTTTTAAAAATATTTTATTTATCCATTTTCAATCAGAGAGATACACAGAGAGAGAGAGAGAGAGAGAGAGAGAGAGAGAGAGAGAGAGAGAGAGAGAGAGAGAGAGAACCAGGACTATCACCTTGTGGGTCTGGCTTATGTGGGTCCTGGGGAATTGAACCCCGGGGCCTTAGGCATTGGAGGCAAGTGCCTTCACCGCCGAGCCATCTCTCCAGCCCTATAGCAATTTATTTTTAAAAAAGCCTTTTAACACTAAGGAGCTTGGGAACGGGAGAGAAGAGCCTAAAGAAGTGACTTGGTTCTCTTTCGGTCTTCTAGAAGATGTCTCCCAGGCTTTCCTTGAAGCTGTGGCTGAGGAGAAGCCCCACGTGAAGCCTTATTTCTCTAAGACCATTCGGGACCTGGAAGTTGTGGAAGGAAGCGCTGCTAGGTTTGACTGTAAGATTGAAGGTGAGCCATGGTGGGCGGCTCTCCTCTCGCCATGGCCATGCCGTGGGGCCCTGGGCAGGTGGTCAGGACAGCAGCAGGCAGGCCCTGAGGGACAGCAGCTAAGCAGGTCACCCTCTCCTCTCCCACCTCCTGAAGGCTGGTGGTCCCTAGAATGGCACTTAACAAAGCTCCAGCCCAGACCTAACAAGTGGGCTCTGCAGGCCATGAGCTGCCCACAGAGACTTTCCAAGGAAGCTTGGCACCAAGGGCCAAGCACCAGCTCAGCCCGGTTCGCAAGCTGCGTGCAGGCCCTCCGCCCCCGTGATGTCCCACACCTGCGTGGCCACCTGGGAAAATGAGAACCTGTCCTGGCAGTGAGTGGTGAGGGAAGCTGGAGCTCGCACATGGGGTCACCCTCTCGGCTTGCACCCTATTCCCACACTACTTCTGGGGGCGTCTCTGCTCCTCGGGAGCAATACAGCCACGGGATTATGGGTAACACCTGAGAATCTGCGAAGTTAATGACACCAAGCCTTTCTGTTTACACAGATTGCAACATTCTAGAATGATTGAGGACAGGGCAAGACTGGCCCCTGCTTCGGGGCTCTGTCTTTCCTGTGCCAACAGTGTAAGGCTATCTCCCTCTCGGTGTGACCACGCTAAGCAAAGCTGATTGAGCAACTTCCCCAGGGCCATTCAGCCCAGTTCAGCAGTGACAGCAAACCATGTGGCAGACTTCCTGGGAGCCTCCAGCCCTGCCAGGGATGCCCGTGTTAGGCATGGAGAAGTCATTTTTCTCCTGTGATTCCATAGTACCAAAATGCTTTTTAATATTTTGTCTGCCATAATCTTTCTTTTTTCATATGATTAAAAAAAAGTGGAAGTGCCACCTTGGGGAAAGGGAATGTCTTCAGACTGGGGATTCTGCAGAAATCGCAGTGACTTGCATCCTCCCCACTGTCTTAGAGTCTTCTGGAGCTACTTCCTTTTTCCTTTTTATTTAGTTATTTATTTTTTGAAGTGGGGTCTCAATGTAGCTCAGGCTAACCTGGAATTCACTATGAGTCTCAGGCTGGCCTCAAAGTCTCCTACCTCTGCCTCCCGAGGACTAGGGTTAAAGGTGCTTGCCACCATGCCTGGCTTTCCTTCTTCCATTTTAAATTTTGAGCCACTTATTATGATATGATTATCATCTGTTGTACTTTTCTCTTTGGGATATCTCCGTGGTATTTGCATAACTGTTGATTGGAGTCCTGATGGAAAGTTAAGGCATACTGATGACACTTGGATAAAACCAAAATTACACTTGATAAGAGCATTCGAATTCTGACATTTTATGTAAAAGTTTTATTCTGCTTGCCACTATAATTTTTTCCACCTGAAAATACTTCTCCAAAATTTAAGAACAAGTTGGTTGTGGTATATGCTAGGTTGAAAAATACATAGGCAATGTTGGTGACAGACGCATATCTACACTTTCAAAATAGATAATAGCTATCTACTTCTGTGTTGGTACGTCATATAGTTTTAACACCACACAGGACTGCTGCACAGATGAGGCCAGCCAGGGAGCTCCAGTCCCAGCCAGATTCCCTGCTTTGGGATCAGACTGGGACAGGCTTTCTTTTTCTCGGCAACATTACCACTCGCTGTCATTGATGCCTGTTACTTGATTGAGTTATAATTGACATACCATAAAGTCCACCCACTTAAGTGGACGATTCAGCTATTTCTCTGAAATTTACAATCATATAGCCACCACCACAGCCAAATTTTAGAATATTTCCAACCTCGGAAAGATCCCTAATTTCAATTTGTTTAAGTTAAGCTTTTATGCATTTAAATTTGAAACGTTTTTTCCATCCATTTAGCCTCAGATCCATAATTGGAATAGGGACAGTATGGTAAGAGTACCCCTTATGTGTATAAAGGTGGGGTGTCCTGAGAGTCCACCATAAGTGGGAACTCACCACTGAAAAGACCCTGCCTGAAGCCGGGTGTGATACACACCCTACAATCAGGAGGCTAAAGCAGGGGACTCGTAAGCTGGAGGCTACCCTGGACTTCATACCAAGACCCTACCTCAAAGAAAACAAACAAAAAATACCCTATTTGAGGTTTCAGATAGTAGCATTGACAACACAAGCCCAGAGTCTAACAGATAGCAAAACAAACCCTAAGAGCCCCCAGTGTAATCTTCTTCTTGACCTGTCCATCAGCAGAGCTAGTTTGGGAATCACTCGCATGAGTCAATAACAGATGCTTTCGTTGTGTCCCCTCCCTGTGATGCAGGGTACCCGGACCCTGAGGTGGTCTGGTTCAAAGATGACCAGTCAATCAGGGAGTCTCGCCACTTCCAGATAGACTACGACGAGGACGGGAACTGCTCTCTGATCATCAGTGACGTCTGTGGCGACGACGATGCCAAGTACACCTGCAAGGCTGTCAACAGTCTGGGGGAAGCCACCTGCACAGCCGAGCTCATTGTGGAGACCATGGAGGAAGGAGAAGGGGACGGGGAGGAGGAAGAGTGAAGCAAAGCCAGACAGAAGCAGTTCCTAGGTCATCTTGAAAGGACTGATTCTTTACAACTCAAAAAGTCAAGCTAGTAAAAGCACCTGGTGTGATCGATTGTTATCTCGTTAGGTCACTTGGGTTGGTTGAGCAGCAGCAGTGTGGGCATTTGGACATTTGATGGGCATTTGAATTGGCTGGGCACCTAGGCTTCATTGAGAGGAATACACCAGCACCCTGCCTGACCAAATGATCTTAGAGAAAAACGTGACCAAAAGAAACACTTGTGTGGAGAAAGGCATGCATTTTCCAAATGAACACTCACAGACAGTAAAGCCACCCAAGGGCCCTGTGTGCTGCTGCTCAACCCGGAGCACCCTGGAGACGAAGGCCTCTCCCTCCTGCCCCACCCCACCCCCATCCTGTGGCACTTCGCTCTGAAAGTAGCTGAGCCATTCTGACGCAGGGGCACACTTTATTCCAGACATACAACGTTCCATCTCTCCCCCATCCCACCTGTGGGCTTTTCTGGAGCTGAACTTGTCATGAATTATGCTTCTGATTATGATTCGGAGATTCCCTTGCTCATGGGTGGTTCCGGCTTCCTTGGGGGAAATAAGATCTTCTTTCTAAAATCAGTATGAAATCTAAACTTACCCCTCATTGCAAATGTCTAGCAACTTGGCACATTTGCATGAGAACCCCCCCTGGTGTGGGGGGGCCCTGCTAATGTGCTTTTCTTCTTCAACCGGGGTTCAGATTTGTGCTGTTAACAGGAGAGCAGCCTGCGTGGCAGTAAAGATTCCTGTCTGGATATAGGCAACCCAGTTTGCTGAAATGTTAGTTTTCATTATTTATTGGGCACTATGAAACTGACAGAGAGCTTAGAGCTCACGTACTTGGGGTTCCACCGTTACTTTCTTCTTGAATGGCTCGCTCCTGCCTTGCCCTCGACCTTGAACTATACCCCTAGTCCTGATTAATTCACTCAGACTACTTGCATCTTTAGGAATTTTTTTACTTTCTCTCACTACATTGGCACTTAAATATTTTCTTTATGAAACTTTGTAAAGGTCATAAACAAAGGCCATAAACTGACACTCCTACTATATCTCCTCTGTGTGTGTGTGTGTGTGTGTAACATTCCAAATACTATTGTTTTCCACTGTTTGTAAGTGCAGCTAGTTAACATTTCAAAAGACTTCCTGATAGTTCCTTAAAACCAATTTTAAATTACTTCTGTGCCATCCTACACAGTATCAACATTAGAAAATTATTAATCTTTTTATCTTTCATTCTATTTTAGCTGCTAGTTTCAAATTGCCAGTATTTTTCCTACTTTTTTTTGCTTTTTAAACAGTTACAGTATTTCTCATTGTAGCCGTAGTAGTGTTGCCACAGTTTATTATAATAAGGCAGTTTTAATTTGATAGAGCATCCAAAGTGTCTTTCATCACTTTTAATTGTTTTGGCTATAATCTTTGAGTGTATGTTGTGTGGGTGTGTGTGTGTGCATGGGTGGCGTGTACATGTGTTTACAGGTTGTGCTGATGTGCTTTCTGTTTCTTACGCCCTCGGAGTGGTGAATGGGAATGCCATGACCCATGACTGTAGTTGGCTCACAGTTTTTAAATAAAGAATACCACAGTGCGCGCGGCTTGTCCATCTCTATAGATGTCTTTGTTCCCACACCACCAACTGTAAAGAAGTCTACGCGTACATCGTGGTGACCACAACCAATGATGTCAGGTCACACTCGTCTTCGTGTGACCTAATTTCTACACTTGGATCAGAATCCTCTGGCATCAGGTCAGGGCCATTCCATCCCAGAAGGAGATCTTATGCAGGTTCAGAACATCACAGTGCTCCGTCTCTGGGACAAAATGATCCTTATCATCCTTTTGGCTTTAACTACCAGCCTTGATCTGCTTATGACCGACAGCCACGCCTTTTCCCAGGTGGTGTTGCTATTGAAACATCTCTTATCAGCCAACTGTCTCTCCTGCCTTAGAGGAAGTCAGTTCTTTGATATGGGCAAGGGAGTGCTTATGTCTTAATACGGTCAAGTGAGAATTGTGGACAGTCTTAGAATTCAAGATATGCTGTTAAATGTTGGACTAGCCCAGGCTGACCAGAATTCATCCCCATATTCTATGCATGTGTGGGAACAACTAGTCACAACCGGCTGCTTAAAAACTTCAAAAAATTAAAAGTTTGGCTCCTCAGTTATATGAACCATGCTTCAAATGCCTCACAGTCACACATTCTCCAAAGTTCTATTAGCAATGTTCTACGTGAACTGTGTAGATGACAGAAACTCCAAATATTACCTTAACTGTGTACACCGCCTTTCAAATTACTGTGACACTTAACTTAAAAGTTGGTGTGAAGACAGTCTGGAGAGTACAATCTAGTTTCATCTATTATATTTGATATTATAGATTCGATACTCAGATATCCTTTCTTTTGGGGGAGGTCAGGGTAGGGTTTCACTCTAGCCCAGGCTGACTGGAATTCACTCTGCATCTCCAGGCTGGCCTTGAACTCATGGCGATCCTCCTACCACAGCTTCCCAAGTGCTGGGATTAAAGACGTGCACCACCACGACCAGCCAATGCTCTTAATTCACAGCATATTCATATATAATTTTTATAATATAGATGTTGTAATTTGTATAATTCATATTTAATTTTTAATGTTTAGAGTATTTTAAAGTCACAGGTCTGTGTTTCTCATCTCAGGATCTTAAAATTCCCACCATTCACAAGCAAGTATCAGACTCCTTGCAAGACAATGAAGCCAAAATTCTCTAATGGCTTTGGAACCTGAAACTATTGAGACAAGGTTCCATCCAGTGGGGACACGGAGGAGAGAGTGAGGGTTGCTGGGCAGGATTTCTCAGCAGTGAACCAAAGGGAGAGGATGGCCATTCTGACATCTATACTGCTTCAGCTTCGGCTGGCTTGGATCATAAGCTCCACCCAGTGGAGTAGAAGACAACAAGACCTGTGGTGCTTGGGGTCAGCAGTGAAGTCCTGACCCTGACCCCTGCCTGTAGCCAATCACACTGCAGAGAGCCCTATGCCGGAGCCGGAAGCCCAGAGGCTCTGCTGGAGGCCTCTGGTACCTTTTCACATGGCTGACACTAGCAGACTAGCTCTCTCCTTAGAGGGGATAGCCAAAGAAGGGCGCAGATTATGTCACTTCAGTGATTCACATTGATTGACATCTTTTAGGCAGACACAGTTTCAGCCTCAGACCCAAAATAAAAGGCCTCACTGCTCACAAGGCTTTTGACCTCTCAGAAACTGAGGTTTCCCCACCGCTAATGTTTCGTCCTTCCTACCCCGAAAGGATATTTTGTTTTTCCCTAGGCCCAGCTTAGCTACTGCCAGGATGGGCAAATTGGGAGAGGTGGGAAAGGATATTTTTATTTTCCCCTAGGCCCATGGACTTCACGTGGACCCTCCCCCTAGGCCCATGGACTTCACGTGGACCCTTCCCATAGGCCCATGGACTTCACGTGGACCCTTCCTCTGGGTCCATGGACTTCACGTGGACCCTTCCCCTAGGCCCATGGACTTCACGTGGACCCTTCCCATAGGCCCATGGACTTCACGTGGA